>CAIGRP010013140.1:0-10451 GCA_903798385.1 Fraxinus cuspidata
AAATTTTGTATTGAGATTGAAAATTCCCTATTTCCCATTAAAAAAAAAAAGAATGTGTAAAATATTTTGGATCGAATTATTGGATTAGATATCCGATAACATAGCAAATCAGATATAATTTTAACAATCAAATATCCGTTAAATTATCATATCGGATCAAATCTATGAATTATTCTTATCGGATCAGATATGGACAGAACTTGTCCATGTTCAATCTATTTACAGCCCTAAGTAGGGCCCACCCCTTGTAGGCGAAGAATGGGGATGTGATGGCAGGATAATTTTCTTGTCCATGTCTTTGTCCGTGCCCCGATTCATCTAATTACTTGAAAATAAACAAAAATTCAAAATTTGCTAGTTCATGTTTATGCCCAGCTTTTATATGTACAAATTGAAACGACGCAACCTTGTTTGTACAATTTTCAAATTATCCAATTTGTAAGGGAAAATAATAATAATAATAATAATAATAATAATAATAATAATAATAATAATAATAATAAGAGGGGCACGAGGTGTTGCCTCACCCCGCCACTGCCTTAAATAGTGATCAAGTCAAGGACGGACGGTCTCCATCCCGTAGTCATACCTTGTGAAGAGAAGGAGAAAATAAACTAAATTTTCTCTGTGATTTATTTAATTAAATTATTATTTTTTCCCCATGATAGTACAAAATGGATAAAAACAGCATTGCAATATTAAATAATATTATTTATAAGGGAACCGCTATTTACATATACCATTGTTATATATATTTATCCATTTTTAAAAAGAAAATTATATTATATTTTTGAACTTATGTAAATTACCTTAAATAAACTTTCAATAAAAAATTATCATTTTAAATTCATCCACCAATATTTATTTTTATTAAATTCATTTTGAACTTTTTATAAAACCCAAATATCCAAAAAATATTATTTTCAACTAAAATCAAAAAAATAGTACTGGAAGAGACACCACATACATACATACATACATACATAGAAATATATTTAGAAGAGTTAAAAAAAGTAAGGATTGCCATTTATTGTGGATTTCACGAATTTAGTACGTGAATGATTCTTAATTTGTATTTGGATTATTTGATAGTGTGCTTTTTGAATTCAAGTAGTATCATTAAAAATCTTGATTTCGAATTATTTGAGTTCTCTGTTGGGATTTTCTTTTCTTAATTTTCTTTAATTGAAAGCATTGATGTCTATCTTTTGTGTTAGGATTATCAAAAAGAATTTGAGTTTTCAGCTTGGTTTTTTTTTTTTTCTCCTTGATTTTCTTAAATTCAAAACAATGGTGGCTAATCTGCTAGGATTATCAAAACAAGTAAAGAAATTTAACAGTGCATATTGATAACAATGATTGAAAACATGAAAGGATTATGAAGGGAATTATGATATGGTATATATATAAAAATAATGAGATAAATATATAAAAATTGTGTGGATGTATAGATATATGAAAATTGTGTAAATATATATACGAAAGATTAACTAAATTATGTTGTGATAGATATATAAAAAAAGGGGTCGACTATAGTGTTAAATGAATGAGTTTAATCAGGGATGCACAAAATGACCCAATTAAACTAGACCAAATCAAGAGGTTCGGTTCGGTTCTACAAACAAAAAAAAAAGTGATTCGAGTTCTTAGAATTGATGACTATTTGGTTCTAATTTTGGTTTGGTTCTAGTTCTAGATTCGAACCAAGAACCAAACCAAAAATCAAAACCAATATTTAAACATTATTATTTTATATATGTTTAAAAATTATTGAATCAAAAATCATACAAAAAGTTCAAATTTCATTTGAAAATCACAACAAAAAGGTCGCGTATATTCGATTTCTCATTTTTCAATGTGGAGACCGGATACCCTAATTCATTTTGAAAATCCAAAAAACCCTAATTCATTTCTCAATTTCTCTTATTTTTAATTTATAAAGCGGCTCTTGAATGGAGATCAACAACTATCATATGTCGTATATCGTCGCATTCAGCTACCATTATCACATGAATTTCTAAAACTGAAGCATTAGCCTTCGATTATTCTTCCTCAAATGTTATTTTTCTTTTTTTTTTGCTCAATCAATAATGAAACTAGAACCAAATCAAACAAAACTAAACTAAACCAAACCAAACCAAAACCGAATAGTTCGGTTCCAGTTTGATTCTATATCTTACAAAAACAATATTGTTTTATTATAAAAAAAAAAAATCGTTGGTACATGGTAAGTACGGTTTGATTTGGTTCTCTTGGAACTAGAATGAAATTGAACTATGTTCACTCTTGAATTTAATAAGAACAATATTTGAATGTGAAGTAGATAAATAGTAACTTTTTAAATTTTTAACAAAAATAAATATAAAGTTTTATGGATATATAACAATGATGACTATAATAACAACTCCCTTTATATGTTACGCTTACACATAAATTGTTGTTCATAAGTTGAGAATATGTACTTACATTCGTAGAAAACTAGGAAAATTGAGACTCCAAACTCCCAAGTTCTATTTTCCCTTTACATAAGCATTTAAATTTGAAATTGGAAAACTATAGACTAATAGCAAAACCCATCACAAAGCGTAAAGGTCAAGGTAAACTTGTTTAGAGTCAAAATTGGCAAATTGTCGTAGGATTGGCCTGCTCAGTCCATTTGACGTCTTCAAACATGTTTGAAAGACTTCAAGAATTCTTTTTTAAACAAAAAGATTATTTAAATATTATCATTTATTAAAAATAATTAACTTGTTAATTAAACATCATAATACAGACATCTAGAATAAGTTTGATAAGGAATTAAATGTCATCGGACAATATTCACTGCAATAAAGTAGCTTTTTACGGTATTTATTTAAAACAAGGAATATTTTTTTGGTTGATATTATTTTAGCTTTATATTGTACTCCCAACACCAAAATACTCATTCATGTGAAAAGCATGATATTCCGTTCAAATTTGAACTAATTCCCAGAATTTCTTCCCACGATAATATAATACCAGAATAATAATGATAATAATTACACTAATTTCTTCACAGAACGATACGTTCAGATAATAGGACGAAAACGAAACGATAAATTGAAACAACAATTTATCATCCATTAGATTGATGAGCACATAATATAGTAAAAAGTAACCAGCTGGCAGAAGCCAATCACTAATATCCAAAACCCCACGGTGGACCCTACTTCACGTGATCATCATCACGACCCCTTATCTAACGCAACGTGGCATCAGTACAAAATATGATGACACGTGTTGCTTTTCATGGGACGCCACAACTCGGGACATGAAGCAGGTGCATAGCGACAAAATTTCGAAAGCCACTAGTAATACTATTCCCAAACCCAAAATGACCCTTCTTCTCAGTCCCTACTCGGTCGTCAGCTTAAGGGTAAAACGGTGAAAATACTAGGAACGGATTACGGTCGAAACAGATAACCTAAGTTCGTTTTAGATAATTTAATTGCGATTAGTGCTCTTAATTCTTAACCAATTTCAAGTGATTTGCGTGGATAACATTATTTATCGGAGATTTATCCAGTGCAGAATCTTTTTAATAAATTTCAAAGTAAATTGATTTTTTAGCAGTAGTTAAAAGTTTATTATTATATCACATTCGTCAAACTGGATAAACTTAAATATGACGTGGCAGTCTACTATTTGTCTAATTATTCAGTTCCGTAAACAATTAGAGAGAGAAATCCTTATCCGCTTCAACGCTTTATAAAAGCAGACCAAACCCCCCTTCCAAAAGTATCACAAACTGCACAAATACATACATAAAGAGAGATTTTTAAGCAACAATCAGTGAGTATAATCAATGGCGGCATCGAAAACCCACAGATTCCTCCCGACGGAGCAGAAACTCACCAAAGATTCGGTGATCTTCGAGCTCGACGAGTCCGATATCTGGAACACGGCTACTAGATCGGCTTCACCGGAGTTCCGGAAAGCCAGTTCGAGAATCTCCCGAAAGCCGTCTACGGTGGCGAGGGGAGTCGCCGTCACTGGACCGGCATCCCTGCCGGTGAATATACCGGACTGGTCGAAGATACTGAAGGGAGAGTACAGGGAGAATCACCGGAGGGACGTAGATGAGGATGACTTTTCAGATGACGATGAGGATTCGGAAAATCGCGTTCCGCCGCACGAGTTTTTGGCGAAGCAAATGGCGAGGAGGAGGATCGCTTCCTTCTCATTGCACGAAGGGGTTGGAAGAACCCTAAAAGGAAGAGATCTTAGTAGGGTTCGTAATGCAATTTGGGAAAAAATTGGATTCCAAGATTGACTATCAACATTGAGAATATTTTTATTTTATTTTTACCGTGAATTTCTCATATTATTGGCTTTATTTTTCCACGTTATGCTTTTTTTTCTTTTTTTTGAAAAGCCTAGTGGATTGCCATGGAATTAGTGCTTTGTATTTTTCTTCTTCTTTTGAAGAGAAATCAATGAAATTTTGGATCTAGTTAATTTTTATTGCTCTTTAATCTCGTTTTTATGATTTATTTTCAAAAATGCAATTCAATTTTTCTTTTTTGAAAAAATAATATTAATAAATAAACAAGTAAACGAGACTAAAAATGAGGATATGATAATCCCTACTCTGTCACGTTTTCCACCAGCCTCTAAGAATTTACATACAGAGCGAGAGACGGGAAGGCTAATCCCTACATGTTGTCATCCCTACGTAGGAGCTATAAATTAATTACATATAGCTTCATAATTTGAATAATAAAATATTGAATAGGTTTGGTGTGTCCAATTATTTCATAGCTGTGGAGAAATAAAAACGGTGTCATTCATTGTTAGTCCATCAAAGAAAAGCAAGAGAATAAACTGCATTTCTTTTTTAAGATGGGGGTGCCGGTCATGTAGGAAATGCCAGAAAGTCGTATCAGGGCCGAATAAATGCAATTATTTAATCGAGTGTAAGGCAATGGCGTTTTATAAAAGTTGGTATGTCGTTTTCGTCATTATCTCCCTATCTCCCTTTATGGCGACATGGAATATGAGTGTCGACATTGATAACGTTACTTTAGATGATATGAAATTGTGGTCCAACTACATTAATATGCATTAATAAATACATGCGGATGTGTTTATTTTTGAATAAAATTCACGCATCATTGCTGAACTTTATCCTTCCTTGCAATTTGATCATTGAGCTTAAATTCCGAGCAATCATGTAACTGAACTTAAATTTCAAGATTCTAAAAAAAGTAATTTTTTTAAAAAAAAAAAATTATAGTATTTTAAGATCATTACACAAATAAAATATTAATTATTTAACAATTAAAATCATAAAAGCTAAAATTTCTACAACTAGCAATTTTCAAATTTTAAAAATTTGACAATTCCAAAGTTTTCAACTAGATACCTCTTAATTCATAAAACTGGGCCGAACCACTAAAATAAATAAAATAATAGATACATAAATATATCAAAAATATGTTAATTCTTCAAAATTTATTATATATATAGACAAAAAGCACTTACTAAACTCGATTGCAATTAATTTTTATTTTGTCCACTCTAATATCAAAATAAAATGAGACAAAAAAAAAATTATGTGCATAATAGTTGTATGAATTTAACATAATAAAAGTTTATTGAAAACTTTGACATTGTGTAGTTGTAAAAATTAGTAAGTAATTATAGTATTTATAATTTTGGTTGTTTGATATGCATTATTCTATTTAATGGTCTTAAAATCATTAAAATAATATTTTTTTAGAACTATGAAGTTTAATGGTGTGATAGCCTCAAATTAAAAGTTCAATGACGTGATTACAAGTAGGGTAATTAGCACATAATGTCCACACATTTCATTGTTATTGTGGAAAAACGTTCATACTTTTTATTTTTGGCATTTTACCCTTATTTCTACCTTTCATTGCGCAAAATGTCATTTTTACCTATTTCTCAATTCAAAATTACGAAATTACGAATATACCCCTCTTTATCAAAAAGAAAAAGAAAAAAAATAATTGTAACAAGAGTCCCTTTTTTTTAAAAAGCGCAAATGAGTCCTAAATAAATTATTAAAAAGGTAATTAGTACGTAATGTCTCCATTCTTCACCATTATTGCAAAAATTGTCCATACCTTTCATTTTTTTACATTTAATGGTTGCTATACATAATGCATGAGACCCTTCTCCGTTCTCCCACTACATCTTTTTTCTTGCTTTCACCTGCCTCATTGTTTTTCATCCTCTAGCCACATTAAATTTACATATAGGCCACTCAAGAAATTGTAGAACTTGAGTAGTTACTTGAGAGTACTTCAGTGAGAGAAAAAAGATCGAGAAACCTTTTCTCTAATCAACGTTCAATTTTAAAGCAGACAAATTTTTTTTCCCCATTTTCATTGTTTAGGGTGGATTGTGCATATCCATTTCCCACGCGCAGCTTTGGAATTATCCAACTCTTAGCCATTCAAAAGGGTTATATTTAATTTTACATTGTATATTTTCCGAGTTTCGTGATGTGAAATAATAGTCGGTTGATTAGGCTATAACGGTAGCAGTACTTTATATTCAAACAAGACTGAAACATTCATATATAAGAAATTGGTCATAAGTGTTGTTTGAGCTTGAATAAAAGGTTGATGTCGTTAAGTTGTATAGCTCAATATTATCGATCTTAATTACACTTTACGGAGTTGATTGCCAATTGACCTCAGCAGTGAGGTCGTATTGGGGGCAAGAGTCTCCCTAACGGGAAGATGTGGTCGCCCTCGGATAAAAAATTTAATCTAAGGATTGTTTAGAGATTTGTATCCTTGTATAATTGTATTAAGGAATAAGTGTCATTGTATAATTCGATTTTGCCCTAATTTATATTATAAATAGAGAACCGTACTTAGACTTTTTTATCATCATCATAAAGGGAGAAAGAGAGGATAGAGAAGATAAAGTGTGATTTTCCCTTATAAACTTTTTTTTTTATCATAGTGAATTATTGTAGTAGCGGAAGATGACGAATTCTCATATTGAGACGAACATCTACAAATCTTGCATGTTCTTGAGTTTTTTTTTTTTCAATTGATTACTTTCGGTGGAATAGAATTAATGTTCATAATTCTCAACAGATGATCGGCAAGTGTAAGAAAATACCTTAAGGCACTCGAGTTCATATGAAACAAATAGTTCATTATAGCCACATAAGAACAACATAGCCTATAGATGTCAACTTGACATGGAAACCCTCTCTTGTGGTAGTATTACTTGGTTAAATTCTCACTACAGTTACAGTTATTGAGCTAACCATGAGAGTCAAAGTCAAACTACTACTCTCAGTGTTGAACTCGCATTTCAAACTTTAGCAAGTTCTTACTTTTAAGCCAAGACACCCATAACCTTTGCACGAATTATATTTTTCTCAGTCGATCAATTTACGTGTATTATTTATTCTCATACTTGATATATTCACCTATATGACGTGCTTATTAAACAAGTAATCTATTTAACAAATTAGTATACTTTCCGAAGATTATAAGCGATTTTTTTATGCATATATATATATATACACAAATCACAATGACCATCACGGGATCATCCGCCGTTGATGTAACATAAACATGACAAGTTTGTGTCAGCATCATGCACATTTTGTTTGAAAGCAATGTTCTTCTCTATTTTCTTTGTCAAGGGTGGGTTGTGCATATCCGTTTCATATGGGGAGCTTAGAAATGATTTGCCTCTTAGCCATCCAAAAGGCCGTTTTAAAGATTAGCATTCGAATGGCTTTTCTGAATTTAAATGTTATTTAAGAAGATTCTAGCATAACAACTTTCTTCGTGATTTGTCCCTTCTGGATATAATAACCTAACTTAAATGTTGTAAGTTCAATCCATTTTGCACAAGAGGTGAACTCAAAGGCTCAAGCTCCACTATAGTGTATAAGAAAACTCTTCTCTTGTGCAGTATAATCTAACTCTTTCGTAAATAAATATATTGTAATGTACATATGTGTAAGAAAACTGGTTAAATAAACAGATTGCTTTTAAAATTATTTAAAAACAGGAAAATCGACACATAAGGTCCATAATGTATGACTCTTGTGTGCAAATGGTCTCTAACCTTCTTGGTGTTGAACCCCCTCAACCTATTGATTTTGTGTACAAAAAGTTGTTTTTGATGGTTTGCGTCCATTCATGCTATTAAAAGTATATCTATTTAGTAGAAAGACGGGGAATTGACACAAAACGTCACTATAATTTGCCTTCATTACACAAATCGTATATATCGTTTCGCTTTTGGCATTTGGACTCTCAGATCCATCATTCTTTGTGCAAATTATCCGTGTCTTCTCATCCATCCATTTGTTTCTCAAATAATCGGCGCAGTCCATTCAAGTAATTTGATCAATGGCATTTGATCAAGACACTAAGTGGCCATTCTTCGTCGCCTAATTTTTGTTCTGAAATGGTAATATTATATGTTTATAATTCTTTGTATGTATGTGTGTGTAGAAATCATATCCAGCTTTATATATGTAAAAACACACCCAAATCCGTTTTTTTTTTCACAGAAGAAGAACAATGAATCATCAAATTGTGCAGGCGTGAAATGCAAATTGTACCAAACTAAAGGGAACAAGTCTTCTTCAACAAACATTGCATGTCACAATCTCAGCTCAACTTACGAGTTAATTAAATGAATGCTCACTAAATTTTACCTTATGTTATCTACATCAAAATTCCATGTTTCAGATTATCTGCATTTTCAAAGACAATTTCGAGCTGGATGTTATACATAATCTCTAGTTTGATGGGTAAAATAATAATTTTTTGTTGGACAAATTTTGAATTTTGTAGACATCTGGTGAGCTAGAAGGTCAAATTTTGTTGGGAAGACGTCGAATTTATTGGGAAAATCTCAAGTTTGTTGTGTAAAAGTCGAGTATGTTGGGTGAATCTTGAGTTTACTCAACTATCTAATTTCAAACACGCATAATTTTTTATCCACAACTCCAAATCGCACTTCGTTTTTTGAAGTTGAACTATAAATTTAATTATCATACCAATGATATTTTATTTGACTTGTGGAAAATCTGTGTAACAAAAGCTATGGACTAATTTTCTCACAATATACGCATCCTTGAAACTGTCTTTTTATTGCACTTTATATGAAACTGAGATTTTCCAAGCACATTGGAGATTTACACACCAAACTTGAATTTTGATTAGCTAACTCGCTATACATAAAAGATTGATATTTTAAGTTCCGGACCGATGACATGGCACACTACAATAGGTGGTGAGAGATAATGGTTGTTTACAAAACTGATTACACCACCTATCGTAGTGTGCTACGTTACAGGTGCTTAACATAAGTTAAGTATCGATGTTTAGGAGATTATTTGATGTGTGTACGCGATCATTTGTTGAAGCAAATGGATGAAATGAGACAGTAGGTGTGATTTGTAACAAAAATGATCGATTTGAAGATCCAAATGTCAAAAGTGAAACAATATAAACAATTTGTACAAAGAAGGCCAACGATAAGAACATTTTATGTCAATTATCCTAAAAGGACACTTATAACTACTTAATACCCACTTACGCAAAAAAAATATTTCCCATATTTCGTTACAGTCATAGTTAAAACTTCCTACAACGAAGAGGCAGAGAAAGAAGTACATATACAGAGGGAGAGAGAAATATAACTAGCTTATTTTCAACATTTCTTGTTATTACGGTGGTGATTAATAGTATTGGTACCATTTTTCACTTCTAATATTGATGTCATTTGAAGTCATTTTCAACTGTGACAATTCATTCACTTATGTTATTGCTGGTATCATTTCCGTTGTAATTAGACTTAAAAAGAATTATAAATTCAACAAAAATAGCACTTCGAAAACAAAACATCAATATGACAATGTTTAGACTAACGTTATGAAAAATTATTAATCCATACCTCGTACACATATATTAGAAAAGAGAAAATTGTGTACTTATGTAAAATTTTTTTTTTCGTATTATCCGACTCTTTTTTACAATTAACTTGTATCCTCCCAAGGGAAGCTCAAACTAGGTCAATGACCGAAGATTCACTCTTACTATTTGAGCTACGCTTTGGCCTTGACATTATTTGTTTTTAGATGATTTTATGTTCTATTATACTTTATATCATGTTAATTAATATTAAAATTTTATTTTACCTCGTGAATTTGGATGATCTCACGTCATCTACCCCAATTTGTCAAAGTTCAATTTTGATTCTCTGATGTTAATAAAAGCATTGTTGCAACCTGTATATTTGATAAAATTTAAAATAAAAGGTAAAAATCTATAAATAAAGAAGTGAACCTACAGAACAAAACATGACAAATAAAGAAGAACGAAGTACTATATTATAATTAAATGACATTATCTAATTACAAAACATTGAGAATTTATTTATCACAAATGTTAGTAATAGTCGCAAGAAATAAT
>CAIGRP010013144.1:0-16500 GCA_903798385.1 Fraxinus cuspidata
CCCGCGAAACTCAGGTCCGGCCCTGATTACAGGCCAAGATTAAAGCCGAATTAATTGAACTACTAAAAGAACTGAGGCGAACACCGACAAGTCAAAAACCATCACCGGAGATCATAGCAAAGCTACGGCAACTGGAAAAAGAATTGCCAGAAAACCCCCAAAACTGATTAATCACGTCAACCTCTAAACTTCATTCTTACATTTATTTATTAAGGCTCATGCACGAATGAGTAATGTTTCATGCCTGATCAATCATGCTACTTGTACAACTTTCTTTACTACTTCACAGTGGCTTGTAGTACTACTTAATCTAGGAGCTTATATGATCCACGTACACAAACCGTACTAGAGGTGTTAAATGGATCAAGCTGAGCAGATGGCTCGATAATCATGCGAGCCAACTCGCTTCACCAAATATAGACTCAGCTCATTCTACCAACTCATCATTTTTTTTAATTAAATATTGCATTTCACTTGCTAATTAGGAGCCGGCTCGTACACGAATCAGCGAGCTCCCACACAAAATAGCTCGCCCCATTTAACACCCTAGACTATACGTCATGAAATGGAGTGAAAGAATTTTCAACTTTCTATAGTTGCCCAAGTTAATGTACGTAGATACTCTTACACTTGAAAATAAAAAGGTCGTATTTGTACTTAGCAGTTTGTAAAGTGTCCCTCTTTCTAGACCCCGAGTTCGGATAAAGTTGGGACCTTGGTGTTGGACTGCATATGGACAGACATTAGACTGGACTGCGATTCAAAAATAAGCCCAATAATTACAGTTTGAAATTTATGGATTATGGAGGCAATATATTCCTACGACACAAATGGCAACAATTAAATTTCGTCCATAACAAAAATGGAGCGAAATGTTTCAAAATCACACAAGTTATACATTAGTCACGGACTACTCACTGAATTATGAAATGCTTTAAAATGCTCATTGAACTTATTCCTTTTCCATCATCACTCCCAAAAAATTGTTACTTTTTTGTTGAATTGGAAGCCGATTTTCTTGCGTAGCGACTAACGGAGTGTCACATTGTTGCGTTTTTCTACAGCAAGTGTACGATATCGTAAAAAGTAATATAGCGGACCTTTGAGTTCAAATTATCGTTCCCACGAAAATTATACTTTAAAACTTAATTAGTTTTTTCTTAACTCCTACTTGATGAAATCAAACAAAGAATCATATGTTGTTGTGAATTTTTAATTTAAACAGTTAACAGTAATTAAAATGCACACAAAGATTGACTGGGAATTCAATTAATGAACGGATATTAGGGTCGAAAAATTTCACATATTGATCATCTTTAAGTTTTAATTCCATATTTAAGAGTTAATGTAGTGTTCGATCGAATTCTTCTATGGTATTCAATTTATCAATCTCGAGTTCTCATTGAACATATCTAACTAATTCAATATCATATATCTATGTGAATCTATCTTAGTTAAGCGAAATATTGGTTCTAAGAATTCATATGATGATCGCAGTATTTAGTAAGACTATCTCTACACGTTATACTAATATATCGAATTTTAATATATGGTCTAAATTTCAAACTCATCTCTTAATTTATAAAAGATTCACAAAATCATTAAATTAGTGATCAAGTAATTTAATGCATTAAATTCATAGCAAGATCAACGCAAGTATAATAGAATAACAATAATCTTGAATAAAAGAAATAAAAGGGTCTCAAATAGATTACATTATTCGTCCAAATATAAAATTTAGCTACTCATAATAAATAATGAAGAAGAAAACAAGAAGTTGTAATTAAATATATCACCGGATTTTGAATATAGATATATAAAAAGAAATAAATCTTGCACCAAGATGTTCTTCATCTTCCAATCAATGCTTCAAAATGTGAATTTCTTGTTGTTTTCCTCCATTGAATTGCGTTCTTCAATCTCTCGTTGTATTATCTCTCTCAATGTGTAGCCTCCATAAAAGTGCCTCCCCTACACTATTTTCCAAAAATTGAAATGTTTTTGAACTTTTCGCGGGCCTAAACATTATAACCCTAAACATGGGGGAGCAGCGCCTAGGCGTCGCGATACCTTTCTGTGTAGCGCCTAGGCGCTACGAGTGCAGTGCTTCTGTTTCTGCTGGTTCTTCATAGCGCATAGGCGCTTGGTTTCCAGCTCCTGGGCGCTATCTTCCTGTAAAACAAAATCATTTTTTACGCTTGGGCGCACCGAACATGGCGCCTAAGCTTCATTTTGCTGATTCTATACCCTGCATTTTGCTTCGTTTGTTCACTTCAACATCCTTTTTACTCCACATTGTCGCACCTTTAAAACAATACTAGCAAATACATAAAAGAACGGTCTTTACTCATAATATTTAGCGAATAATTAAGTTAAAATTGTATAAAATTCGTGAGTAAAAACGCACTCGTCACACATTTCCCATATTAACCAAGTCACGTTAAAATATTATAAAGTTAAAAAAAAATATTTAAAAAACTGAAACCATTTATTTTAAAAATGGGACACGATCTTCAGTTGTTCAAACTCGTTTTTAACATTTAAAAAATAAAAAATAAAAAACGGAAATATTTGATTGAAGATCCGATGCCAATTCTTTAAATCTTTCATCACCCAAGAATTGCTCTAATTTGTTGTTATCTCTATATGTCTAATAATTTTAATGTTGTGTTTATTTAATTTCAATTCAATCTTCAAACAATCACAAATGTAGCTCTTATTAAAGTTTTGACCCAAGAAATAGGGCCAACACAGAAAAGGGACTCCATTGCTTATGCCTTCGACGGTGGAATTCCAACCGCAATGGCGAATGAAACAGGTATAGAAGGATGGGATAGGACGTTTTGTTGCGGTGCCCAAGCCACCTTCCGCCCCCAATTATGCACTCTTTCGTTTTGTCGGGGAATGATCAGGTGCGGCAACTTCCTGTAGGAAGCGCTGAAATGCCCATTTTGATGAGCTTCGGTTCATCTTCATTGCCTTCGATGAGGACGAGGTAGAGGTGGCAGAAGGGTCGAGTAGCTCGGCTCGTCAAAGCTCGGGCCATGGACGGCTCGAGCTCGTTTCGAGACGAGTCTGAGCTGAGCCGGGGATTCGCTTGTTCGGCTCGCTCGTGGGCTAAAAAAATTCACACGGCTCGTTGGCTCGTCAAAAATGTAAACAAAAAGTGTCGAGCTTGTGGGCCGAGCTAGGCTCGTCACTCTGACAAGCAGAGCTCGAGGGTAGATGGGAAACTCGACCCATTGCCAACACTAGGACGAGGGAGCATTCGACGGTATGCCTATCTTCCTAGATGCTTTAAACTTGGGTAATAGGGTTTAGGGATAATAAGATGGGAAGGGTTCGTGAAGAAATTTGGGGAAAAATGCTGTTGGTTGCGAGTCAATTGGAAATGTTTTGGGGAAAGCTGTTGGTTGTGGGTCAATTTGGGGAAACGGTTCAGTTTTTTAAAATTTTTTTAAAAGTTTTATAATATTTTAATTTAAAACGTGACATGGATAATCTGTGTGACATGGCACGTCGTGAGTTGACATGCAAGAAATTCATCTTCCACCTCAGTAAAAAAGTTAAGAGATTTTTGGAGTGATGGATGGAATGCAAATAGTGGTTAATGGTGATAGCAAAAGGGGCACATAATTCCAACGTGGTTGGGGTAGTGTTGGTTGACGACGATGCTTGGATTTTGTTAGGGTTTGGATTGCAGAATTGTATTTGTGGGTGTAATTGATAGTTGTTTTATACGATGCGTAGGAGAGGAGTGGAGTGTGATCGGATTTTTGGTATTGTGGTGGTTTTGGGGCTGAATCTAGTATCAGGTTTGTGGTTGTTTATAATAGAGGCAAGGTGGTGATTGTGGTAAGATCGTGGAGATGGTAATAGGTGGTGTAGATACGGTAGTTTAGGAAAGTGGTGGCAGCGATAACATTGATAGTGGGTGGTGGTTAATTGATCAATAAATTACAATTTCAAAAAATTAAGTTACAATTTTTAAAGAACTGTAACAAAATTAAAATCATTGTTACTCATGTAGGATTTTCCAAATTTTACTGCAAAAATAGTTCAAGTACACGTAAAAGAAATAGTAACATATTTGAAAATACATCTGATTTTTTGAAAATAATTTCATCCGATTTTGGAATGTTATCATTCTTATAAATTCATTGGGCCAAATTATGTAATTTAACCCAATACTCTTTCGACAATCCATCATACACGACCAAAACTAATACTGGGCTTCATACGTGATCCATTATTCCAGGCCCAATAGCATGTCTTCCAATTTGATAATTAGTTGAGTAATCACTTAAATAAGCTAATTTGAGGATCTAATAATTATTATACATTGAAAACCGAGCTCAACTTCGGTAATACTCAAATCACTCACTCGCAAAGATTACAATGAAGAAGACAAAAGCTGCCTCATTCTATCAATGTACAATCATGCTACATAAACATGCTTAAAGACAGATTCAAAAACGGGAAAAATACGCGTCGACACACGATTGAACAATTTGACAAAAATAAAAACACAACATTCAATTATTATTCGATACATCATTCTTTATCCCTTGAGCTTGTTCGACGAGCATTATTCTTCATAGTAGATCAGATTTCGAGACTCAAAAACTGGTTTTATAACAGGGACTTATTCCAGATAGTCCAACTTTCCATTTATATGTATAGCTGGGACTAGGACATCCTGCGTACCTCTATAATAATGCAAATCATGAATGTTTGCAGCTTTATTCATTTCGATTTGATAGAAATGACCTTAGGCCCACATTTTACTTTAGCACAATAATCAATGAATCAAGCTACTAATTACTTTCTAATTTTTATTACAATTTTATTATCACTTAAATTGCACCTCGACGTGCTAAAAATTATGTAACGACCGATTACATGTCTCTGAGTAACAATCATTTTAAAACAAAACTCAAGTTTCTACTTTTTTATCGATTAATCACCCTTACATGTTACCTAGACTGAGCTTAGCAACAATAATATTAAATAATAACAAAGATTCCAGCTATACCTTTAAATCAAACTATTTATGTCCAAATTTCATAGGTAATCGACAAACATCGTGTGCATGTTGTTACATTTTTTACCCAAATTAGGTTAAATATTTTAGAAAATATTTTTTAAATTCTTTCTACGTGTTTATATTGGAAAAAATGTTGTTTCCTTTATTTCTAGTGATTTTTTTATCTTGTCTTCATCGTTGTTGTATTTTTATGATTTGGCATGCACCCGTACATGTACTAGACTTTTTTCACGAAATTTTTATTATTGAAATATATAATAATTATACAGACACAATTATTTTATTTGTTTGCTCCATATTTGTTAATTATATAAAATCCTATGTTCCTCTTTCAATTAATTATTTATCTTTTATCTTATTGTTTGCTTGCGATCATATATTTCACATCGTATCATATATATTACTTCGATCCTTTTAATTTTCCAACACATGAACCAAAGGAGGGGTTGCAGTCCTGTGTCAAGGACCACGACTTTGCTTAAGCTCCTTGACCCAATCACAATGTCCAACTTCAAAAGCACATTGTAAGTATTAGTCTAATTTGAGTTGTAATTTCCTTTCCATTGTAATAGTTTAATTCGATTGTAAAATATATGTGATATTTGAAAAGTTTAGTATGATTTCTCGTCATTTAAACGTCTACTCCTATCACTTAGGTTTTTGTTCTGAATGTTATTATATGGGGTATTAGTTTTTCAAACATCTTTCATGCTTTCTAGTGTTCGTCCCTGCACTATCCATTGTAATTTTTAGCTTTCAAATAATCAATGATCAAGTTATTTTCAATGCATCTCAATTTTATGATGCAAGCTTTCTACAAATTGTAATCAAATTTTATTTCGTCCCAAGAACAACCGAGAGAAGGCGGATGGTAATCTAGTAGAGCATACTACTGGTCGTGCTCCTGATCAATCACGTCGTGCAAAAAAGAAAAAAGGAAAATAAAATATTAATAATCTCTCTAACTCCGTGTGCCATCTGAATTGACAGTAATAGTGCAAAATTCACAATTCGACACATGTACAATTATTCCTGTGAATTATTGAGCATGATCTTTGATATTTCTACTTTAATACTTTTCATTAACCTATTTTTTTGAACTTCTATTTTCTTTTGTCTCATTTGTGTTGATCACTTTTATGAACAAATATTGCAGTAACATTAAATTTTGTATACACATTTTCAGAATGCTATCTACCAATTACGAAAGGGTAAATAACACTCTGGGTCCCCAACCTTTTCATTTTTTCTTAATTTCGACCCAATAAATTTTAAGAGCATGCATCATCCTCAACTTTTCAGTAATTGGCACAAATTCTCCCCCTGATGATTTCCATTCAAAATTTTTTGTTAGAATTTATCAAGTTGCTACTCTTAATTGCACGAAACTTAAGTTTTGAGAATATTTTTCAATTTTTATTTATTTTTTAAATATGTTAATTTGAAGCTGTAATGTACAAGAACGTATTGATGCATTTACTTTAATTTCTTAAATTAAGGGTACGAAATCTTTTTCCAATAAGGATATATATGAATCATCAAGCAGAGCATTAAACACTTTGAACCATTATCTTATGGATATTTTAGTTAGCAAAAACCCTAGAAGATTAAAAGATTGTGCTTTGCTTATTTTACCTATTTACCATGCATCTATTCACACAAAATACATATCAATATTTGTAAAACAAGACTTCTTACAAGTAAATTTTTCAAATAAAAGGACGTTTGCACAAATTTGTGTACGAGGTGAGAAATTGACAGTATTTGTTTTTACAGGTTAAAAATAAAAAATTTAAGAATCGATTGAAATTATAACATTACTATGACAGATGCTTAAAATGACAAAGACTCGACTTTTCATCTTGCTTCCTGTATTTTCCTCATGTTCAAATTACAAGTAGGAAATAAAATTCATAATTTGGCACTTGCAAGTCTAATTTGTTTGTATTAAGCCAAAGAAATTGAAAGTTACTAGAAAACAAAAAGAATGGAAATAGTACCATAAATTTAAATTAGTCAAATGGAAGCCTAATCTTTTCCCATCTTGTAAGACTTTGCCTCTCAATAATGGGCCCAACCCCTAATTTTGGTGGGAAATTTTTAGTTCACACGCTCCTTTTTCTGACTATTGTGAATAAAAACACGGGAAGAAGAAGAAACAATTTGAAAATTGAAGAATTTTGTGCTCTCAAGGCTCCATATTGTAGTGCACATGCTACGTGCTTTGTCCGAGTCAAAGTAGACCGTTCGGTGATGTTACGATACACATTTTTCTTTTCCAAATAATATTGTCGACTTGTTCATAACCAATGAAGTATTTTTGAATGATTTGACAAGCATTTATGAAACATTTAAAATATTGAAAATGCAACTAGGCCCCTATTTGGTAACAAATAAATTTTTCATTCTCATTCTTCTACTCATTTTCAACTACACATTCTTCAGTAAAATAATATTTTCCATCAAATCAATAACTTTTCCTTCTTTTTCAACTACAAATTCTTCATAAATCTACTATTCCAGAATACATTCTTTCAAAATAATGTGGATCAAACACACCCTAGATATCAAATACAATTTTTTTTTCTTTATTACTGTCTCCGTCTCATTTATATAAGTTTGTTTTGTTTGTTTTTCACACGTATTAAAAAAATCTTATTTAATGTTATTGAAAAATTATTTTTTGCCAAAAAATTTCATAGTTTACCCTCGTTTAATTATCAATAACTAATAGTAAATTATTGTTGAAAGTAATAAAAAAATAAAGGTATATTAGTAAACGAAAAAAAAAAAACATTCTTAATAAAGAAACAAGACTTTATAATTAGAATAAGAAAATACGGAAAGTGAACCTATATAAATGAGACGGAGTGAGTACGTCTATATTACTTTCTAATTTGTTCGATCAATGATGTTGAAAAATTGTTCAATTTTTATTTTTATTTTTGGGGTTGGGGATGGGGGTGGGGGTGTTCCATTGGCTTTAAGTTGTGCAAGTCAATTTTCCACTTACCATTCTTTAATGTTATTTATGTATCTAGAAAGCCAATACTTGAATGAAATAATTAGTTTATAATTATATCAAATAGGCGGGGATTTCTCGAGCCCATTTCTATGTATTAACTTTAAATATTTAAAATGAATACGAACAAAAACGAGTACAAATATTCTCAAGACAAAAAGAAGACGCGGTTTTGTTATTTTTTTGACAAAAACAACTATATAGCAGAAAAATCTACAACCAACTTTTCAAGTAAAGACCGGGGAAAAATGTCTTGAATTTCTAAACAAAAAAGTAAAAGAATCTTACCTAATTTCCATTATAGCATATTATAATATATGATTTGATTACTTTTTTAATGTGGACTGTTACACAAATAATCTCATTATTAAGCATTAATAAAGCAACCATGTAGAAAGTGGCATCTCGAGGTTGAAACAGTCAAAATTAGTCCTACCATTTTACTCAAAAGTTAAATTAAGATTAAGTCCATATTTGGTCCCATTTTTAAATATTTATTTTTTCGTCAAAACATTTTTAATCAGACATTTCACGAAATTCATAACTTTATCAACTTTTCGATCATTAATATCATCAATTTTTTATCAAAATCTACTGAAAATATGACGTTTAGATAAGCCAACGGGAACTAAATAAGCTATCAACGTGAGGAGCGGGGGGTTGGGGCTTTCTTTCTTATTCTTTTGACTAATAAAACCGACGATTTCTTTAATTAATTGATGCACTTCCAAGGTAAATATCGAGTTCATGCATAACATTTAGTGACTTAGTTTAATATTATGTATCAAATATGTCGGTTAAATTTTGGAAAAATTAAGCCATCATACTAATTCGGCCGAGTTGAAGAAAAATCAGATTTTTAAATACGGCAAATTTCAAACATGTTCACATTCTTGTAGTATTTAACAGCCATTCTTCAATCTTCAACTCAAATTCCTCATTTTCCAAGCGAATTTCTTCCTTGTTAATGCGAAAATGTTCCTCCTTCAACTAAAATCTCTTAAAATCGAAAAATCTAGCTGTTATTGAAATCCTAACAACAAATCTAAAGCCCTAGCCTAATAGAAAATTCACTTATAATCTGTTAATAATCAACGATTTTAAAATGTATCAGTAATATGAAATTTATAATGAAGTTCGTAAAAAATTAGTAACATTTAGCAAATTACAATCGAAGTAAATATCCCCAAAAATATGAGATAGTGCAATAAAATCAGGTCGTGTTTGATTACGAGCATAGAAATAAAATAAATTTTAGACAATTCAATTGCCTAGAACTTATTTGTATGTAAATTATTAATTAAATGTGTTTGATTGATTTAGTTTTCAACATAGAAAATATTATACTTGTCCATTTTTTATTGATTGGTAGATGAGAGAAGTAGATAGATGAGAGAGAGTGAATTAATTGAAAAATAAAAATCATCCCTCCCTAAAGAAAATGTTTTCCTAATTTTTGAGGAAAATATGGTCACGACTCACATGAATAAAAGTTGGAAAATATTTTTCATAAAAAATAATTGTTAATCAAACACCTCAGAAATAGAATTTTGGGATGACATTTTAAATAGAAAATAGCAAACGACTCTAACTAACATATAAAATATCAATCAATGTGATCATTAAGGATTCTGAAAAGTCTACAACGAACAAACATGTTAAAAAAATCAGTAACATACAAAAAAGTACACTCAATGTATCATCATTAACGATTTAAAAAAAAAAAGAGAGAGATCATACGATAACATATGTACAAGGAAGATAGGAAAAAAAGTCGGTAACATACAATATATTACACTCACCGATCCTCATAAGATGTTATAAAAAATATCTGATCATGTAATAAAATATAAATTGATTTTGTCCCTTGTATATAAAAAATATAAATAATGAATTACACAATATGATGTGAAGAGAAAAGTTAATTGTGATTCAAATTGACAAATGGTATATAAATCTTCATGTATATGTAGCAAAATTTAATATAAGTAACATATGGGAAATTACTATATGCGTCGTCATCATAAATACATGCTATTTTAACAAAAGTAGCTAAAAAATTACAAGATTATGTAATTATAATAAATAATTGAAGATATAAATTTTAAAAATATCAAAAGCATTAAATAACTACAAAATTTAAATATAAAAATTGCAATATATATATAAAAAAAAGAGTGAAAATAAACGAAAAAACTATACCAAATCGTTCACGCATGTTCTAAGATATCTCGTTGAGTTTCAATTTATTTTTAACGGTTAAATTGAAACTTTCTAAATATAAAAGTTATAATTTCATATAGTTGACACAATATCAGCTTAAAGCAATAATAATACAAAGTTCTTCAACCATAAATTTAAGCTTTCAAAATAGTTATTTTTTAAATAGATAAGAAAAAAATTATTATGAATCATTATTTTTCTAAATAGCCAACCAAAGTCGACTAGCAAGTAAATGTGTGAAATTATAAATTGAACTAGTAAATCATATATTTTAGGTAAAATAGGTAACTTTATATATATAATTTGGGTGAATGATTCAATTTGGTTAAAGCATTTTTTTTTATTATTGAAATCTAAACCGAGTATTTTCTAAACGATTTTGGTTCAGTCTTGATGTTGTCGGGTCCATCGCCTAAATCAATGATTTCAAAACCGCATTTCAATTCAATTTAACAAGTTGACTCTTTTTGTGTTCACCTCTATTTGGAAGTGGACATTTATCCCTAAATTCATTAAATTGAGAATTCATCAACCAATTGGAAGAACGTTAAAGGCTAGTAAAAAGCCAGTAGGCCAAGCCAACTTTGCTCCATTTAATTGTTTGTAAAAGCAAGTCAAAAATGTAATCAATGTGGAAAGTTACATTCATGGCTAACATAACTCTAGAATGAAGAAAAAGAAAGAAAAAAAAATATCTATTTTACTATTTAGTCTTATTGAATAGTGCATAATAAACATGCTTCTAAGAGTTCAGTTAATTCTTTCGAAAAAGAAGAGTTTAGTAAATTATGAAAATTAAAAGTTAAAAAACTTTTAGGTACTAGAACCAAAAATGAGCAAGAGAACGATTTTTAGGTTTTTTTTAATAGAAAAATGGTGATGCGTAAAAAGATAATGTTTTATGTTTTAATAGAGTCATCTGTATAAGACGGGGGTGTTAATTTGGGTGGAGCCCAAGTATGAGAGCCCACGTGCTAATGCATCATGCTTGGGCTCGTATCTCATGATCAACATTTCATATCTAATCATACTCCTGATATACGTGATTGTATCATAAGATAAAAAATTTGTTGGATCCAACCTTGACGAATTAAGTACTCGACCCCGCAACCATGTGATGACGTAGAGACTGATCAAGGATCATTGTTGACCTCATATCAACCCTTACCTCCACTCAAGCTGTTCCGGCCTTGAGGACCAAAGAGATTACCTCGGGCTAGGTGCCAGAGGTGTCATTCTTATAAGACCAACCACTTCGATGGCAAAATTATAGTACTATATCACTACTTTGATGTTATACAATGTACCAACTAAGGCAACTATGATGAAACAACCTAACAATGAATCATTTACTAGAATAGGACTCCTAATTACTAGGGGGTGTCTCTCAAACATAGCATTTGGACTAATTCTAATTTACTATGAGCTATCCTATTCTCAAAAGGATAATCTCACCAAAACCCTCGAGTCCTCCCTCTCCATTCAATATTATGGTATGTTTTATCGATAAAGTTTAACATACAACTTAAACCCTAAATCTCTTAAACATCAGAGATGTGTCGAGGGATAGACGTCTATCCCTTTTCCCCTTGTAGTCCACGTTGTGCATTGCCATGTACAACTTTGGTAGCAACAACACTCATGATATGTCTTTCTACGAGTTCAAATTGTATAAATATCTTCAGTTTGAAGTTGAGTTGGAATATGAACTCAATTTAGATACCTCTAATTTTTATAACAGTCTGTAAAATATATCTATCAAGATAAATATAATAGAAGTATAACTGTCTTAATTAAGTCCAACTTGTTATTTTAAAAACATTTGTACACAAATAATTATTCATTTATACAATTTTAAACCGTGCCTATATTTAATTTAAACATAGCTCGAATAAAAAAGAAGGGATGCATTAAAGTCCTTGTTTGGTTTAGAAAAAAATCATTTTTTAATAAATATCGATAAATAGTTGATGAAATATATGATTGATAAAATTGAAGGTCCAAAAAAAAATAGCTTAGAGTAAAAATGAATTTTATAAAATGAAGTCAAATTGGGACATAAATCGGAGAACTAATCCTTTTATTAAATACAAATTAATTATGACTAATTAGCCGAAGTTATATTGTAATGCAAATCACATCAGTAAATCAGACTTGTCTTTACTCCCGCATTTGCCGCTGACTTGTAATTCTTCGGTCCTATGCCTTGCCTAGCCTAGACGCAGCCCTTCCTCCCTCCCGTCTCACCACGAAATACGACCCGACTCTTCTCAGTCACTTCATATCTTATCACAGCATAGGATTTCCTCCAAGCTCTTGTCCTTTTCTGCTTTGGTCCAATACACAGTTGAAACAGTACCTAAACCTAGTCCTTATATATCACCAGATCACTCCCTCCAGTCCAAACTATCCTTCCATCAGCAGAGAGAGAGAGAGAGACAGAGAGAGGCATGGATTTTCATCTTAATTGGACTTACTTAGTTCAAGAAAAGGTCAGATTACTCTCTTACTTCTCTTGTATGTAGATTATATTATTACCATGCAATTGATCACTTCTTTGCAAGAATAATTTAGGTGGGAATTTTGTTTTTTGTTGAAACAAACAGAGTACGGATGAGATGAGGCAATCTCTACTGCTGACTATGGAACTGGAAGACACGAGATTAAAGGCACAAGAAGAAATCGAAGCAAGAGATTGTCAAATAGCCCAACTAAAACATATGCTTGGTAAAGCCATCAAAGAAAGGGATGAAGCACAAAATAAGTGCCAAAATATGTTGTTTGAGAAGCTTTTGCTTCAACAACAATCAGCTCCGCATTCTGGGATTTCAAGTGTTGAAGATGATCACCCCAGAAGAGGAATTGACTCTAATAATGGGTTTTCTTCATCAGATTGTGAAGAAAGTATTGTTTCATCACCACTCCAATTGCCACCACAGCTTCCGGCAGAACCCGAACTGGAGTTACCAATAGTGATTGACATGCCATTGCCGGAAAAAGGCAAGCTTTTGCAAGCAGTAATGAAAGCAGGGCCACTCCTACAGAACCTTCTCCTAGCTGGCCCTCTTCCACAGTGGCGCCACCCTCCACCACCACTTGACACCTATCAGATTCCACCGCCACCTGTAATAGTTCCATCACAACCACCACTAGCACCACCAGCAATGCCCACTCATTTCATCAACGAAGACTCATTGCACAACATCCTCCCGACCGGCAACAACGTTAACAAGATAAACAGGAAAAGAACACAGTCTGATCAGAGCTCTGATTCATATATTGACTTGAAGTACCAAAAGGTTTTCGTCCAATGACCACTAAGAAACATGGCTTTATTTAGCACTTCTATCATTTTTACTAGTTATATTATTTCTAAGATTAGCAGATTGATATTGCAATTGCACTATGCAACTGATTTTGCATTTGTACAGTAGTTGAAATCAGGAGGTTATGATCCAAAATTGACAATGTGAGACTTGTTCTATGCTTTTTTTTGCCATCATTTTGGTTGTAGTTTCTCTTTCCTCAAAGTCTTCTTTTTCTGCTTCTCATTCTTCCTAGCACCTACCTTGTGAAAGAGGGTACATTTTCTTCAATGATCTCCCCGTTACAAGACCTTAACTACACCATTTTACAAGCCAATTTTAAGGATAAATTTTACATTATCTTTGATTTAACTTGAAATCTTAGACCAATTTGTGTAGTTGCTAGATAGGAGAAGATGGGAACGGGCAACAACCGGAAGGTATGAAAGGACAGACATGTCGGGTTGAGTTGGTGCCCACAAATCAGAGTCGGGATCTACTAATACAGCATTTTCTCATTATTTTAGTTTGATATGATGTTTCTTAAATCATTTTTCTTTAATGTTCTTTATAATTATGTCACTTTTCTCGTCTTTTTTTTACACAGCTTTTGTAATTTGGAATCCAATCTGCATCTTAAATTATTATATGATATGCTTAAAGCTAATAAATCAAAATCATTGACATAGTTGTTCGAGAAAATATCAAGTGCGAATCTTGGAAATAAATCTTTAGATAGAAACTGCTGTCGAATAAAAAATTTGTGACCATCTTCTATCATTTTCTAACGTTAGTGCTTATAAAAAGTAACAACCCGTGAAATAAAACGAAGAAAATGTTAAATCAAACCATGTGAACCGAAACAATGTATCTTTTAAGTAATACAATGTGTATATACACACGAGCGAGCAAGTCCACTTTATGTGTAGTCCAAATGCTTTAAAGCATTTTTCACGGCAAAAGCCCTCAGAATAATCAAAAGACTCAAATGCAGAATGAATGATTCACTTTCACATCTAATCTCAAAATTGTTCTTTAATGGTATACAACAAACAGTATGTAGTAGAAAAAAGTTGGTCACCAAATGACAACAGGCGGCAACGGTTAGAAAATATAATTGACTCATTAGGGACATCACTTTCAATACAATTTGACAAAATTTGCAGCATATGAGAATGTCTATAACAGCAATTTTAATACCCCACAGCCAATTCGGTTTGGGATAACGTTCGGAACTTACACAAGTGAACATAAATCTGCACAAAGGATATGCCGTTTCTTGAAATTAAACAATAGAAGCATTTTCTTCTCAATCATCCTCATTTTCATTTTGATTGTCTCGTTGATTGTGCTTCTGAGCAGTATACATCTCTGCGACCTAAACAAGCAACGAAGCTCAGACCAAACATCATGTCAACACATGGACCAAGTAATCAAACCAGTGAAGAAACTGAAATCAAGAATGGTAATAGTTCTTACCATATCCGATGACGATGCCTCCTCAGGATTCTTATCTTCTCGGACACGAAGTAACCGTGGAAATCGCAGTGAAATTCCCTTATATAAGATGAATTCATGTGAACTATTCAATTAACATAAACGAAAAAGAAACCAGCAATCAACTGCCAACATAAGAACTCTTAGTTTGTAGTGTTTTCATACGTGAAAGTGCTGCTATCATCATATGCACAAGAAAACAGAAAAATGCATAACATTTAAAATAGAGGGAGTGAATGCAGAGGCAAAAACACGACTAGAATAGATGGCCACGAGCTGAAACCCAAAAAGTACTTGATAACAAATGCCAGAACAATTCAAGGTTTTCTAGTGCAGACTGTGCAGTTGTGCACATGGGAAATGCACCCAAATGTACAATGAGAACTGGTATTCTATGTTCCAGCAAAGAAGGAAATGCACCTTGTCAGGATCCACAATTCCAATGGCAGCACGATGAAATCCAGCAAAGAAGGAAATGCACCTTGTCAGGATCCACAATTCCAAGGGCAGCACGATGAACTGGGCTGAGTGGCAGATCTGCAGCTTTAACCTCCCAAACCTAAAAGGTAATCAACTGATAATGATTACCACATTGAGAGAACCAAATATTCTATAAAAAGAGGTTAAGCTTAAAGTACTACATTTCCATGACGAGAAAAATATTTAAGAAAGAAAAAGTGTTAACAAGTAAGATAATGACCAGTAGAAAAATCTGCTAATAATGCTCAGCTCGTTCAGAAACAAAATTTCATATTTTTCTCTTCACAGCCAAGTGATTCATAAAGGTCTTTTATTCCTCCATCTCTACAAGCTGAGGTTAGGTTAGCCATTCTAGATCCTGTCTTAATACAGCTAAGTTTGCCCATCATATCTGCTTGAGGATAAAAAATGTGTCACATCTCCATTTACCACATCACTATACTCAAATCATCAATTCTCAAACCGTACTTCACATGATTTTTGGCAGATAATTTTATGAAAGAATAGAAATTTTCTGGAATGTCTGGCGATTCCACTAGCGGGACCAATCTTATTTTCAAAGGTTTCTAATTTTTTATCCAGCCAAGTCTTCAAGCCAACAAATATTTAGCTGCTACTTGATGTTATTAACCATGCAAATTGGCCATGCCATCTGCATTCCATGTCTAGATGTTTGATTAAAAGACGAGAGGCAAAGAGCCAGTAAATTAGTTTTACAATACGAGCTTCATAGGATAACTGAAGGATAGGAACACCAAAGAAGCTGCATTAGGGGACACCAAAATATATTTAGCAGCAAATTGGTTTTAGAATGAGTTTGACATGGGCTAAAGAGGTATTCTACGCTCAACTAACAATGATGCAAAATGACCTCCACAAGTGTGTGAGAGAGACCCACAAGCGCGGGGGGGGGGGGGGGGGGGGGG
>CAIGRP010013145.1:0-16909 GCA_903798385.1 Fraxinus cuspidata
TTAATGTTCTTACATTGACAAGACTAGACACAGATATACTTTTTACAAATATCACATCAATTGTTTAGAGAAGATATTCATAATGAGTATGATCTTTGCACGTGAGTTGTAGGAGAGAAGAGTCTCAGATCCATGAGGCGCCTCAAAATGGGAGGGGCCTCGGACATGGGCCTTGGCTAATAACAAGCGTGTAGAAAGATTCAAAGTGATTCAATTGGAAGTGGTCCCACGACTTTAATTTTAATTGCCACGTGGCAGCCTCTAGTAACAAGTCATAACAGAATTTATGCAGCTAATGAAATTATAAAATGGAAATTGAGCTTGCAACTACGACTAAATTGACTTGACTCCATTAAAATTAACTTTTTGAGAAAAATATATAATTGGAATAGTTATTTTTTGAAGAATATGTGATTAGTAAATAAGAAAAAAAATGTGGGTTTAAGTGTAATATTATTTTATTGATTAGATAATAAGAAAAAAAATTTTAGTTTAAGTGTAATACTATATTATTGAAGAATTGACGAAAATAAGAAAGAGAAAAATATATTGGAGCCCAAACACGAGCAAGTGGCATGGTACGATATAGTGTGTTGGTGCATTACCTACGTCTCTAGCTAGGCACACAACTGACATGAGCTAAGCGCATTGGTCTTATTTATTTTTAATCTTCAAAAATTAAGTAAAACATAGAAAACTCAAAATAATATATTCATGTTAGACTCGTTGTGAATAAACTAATATGGATGCCTTTTTATGCCCTAATTCCAATTTAGAGATTGTTACGTCTCTTGTGGCAAGGCCCTAGACCGCCACGACCTCATGGAAGCCAGTTAGCAAGTCAATTAGGCCCGCACTCCACATCATAATCTTATCTGGTTGAAGTGAGGCCACATATAAGATAGCTGAGGTGATGCATCACTTTAGTCGAATTTCCATGTTGAGGCTGACCTTTATGGTTTAGGCAAGGTGCCACGTATTTTGCATGGAAGGAGTTTGAGGCAACCAACTTCCTTTTAACAAAAAATATCTCCACTTCACATCATCTCAAGAGATCTTTCGCACAAAATTCACCTACGACTAATTGATGAGACATCTCTACAATATGCATCTAAATGTCAAAATGTTAGCCTATGAATTAGAGGTCAACCTAGGCATTAGGTGGCTGTTTTTCAGAAACATTAAATGCACCCAATCTAAGATGGATGGATTGACGCCTAAGAAATGGCACCTTGACCATCAGAATGAGGTCATTTGTCTTTCCATCCAATGGTCAATATTCCACCTCTTCAATTATAAAAGCTCATAATTAGTGTCATTTCAATGTAATGCAACTTTATAGACTAAAATTATAAACTTACTCTCATTATTCTCTCCACAGTGCGATTGGATCTTACCCCTCTACACTTAGTGGCTCATGTCTTTAGTATGTCTCACACTTAAATACTAATACATTGATTGACTTGACTGTCTGAGTTCTTGCGACTACTTTTCCCACTATCAAAGAAGGCTACGTGTGAGTTACGTTTTGTACAAGTGTGTAGCAACTAAGATTACATGGACGTGAGAGAAGCCAGATCTATTGGCCACATCACTCCTATAAAAATCGAGGTCAACATATTGGCTCCATTTGTGAGAAACCATACTATAAACCATGAGCATGACCTCGTGGAAAAAGCCTACAAGAAAGTGTCTCAACTTCCATCTTGAAAATTGTTTTGTTCTTAAATAAAGAACAAGTGAAAGTTCCAAAGAAAGAGGTTTTGAAGTGTTATTCAGTACCTTAAGTGTACATATTCCTTGAAAAATGAACATTTTAAATATAAAAATATGCTTAAAAGATCCCATCTTTGAATAAAAGAGGCATCCACCACTATGAGTGCTAGCAATGAAAATATGCATCCATGGAGGACAAGGAAGGTCTCTGATGAAGAGGTCCTCTGGACCAATGTTATTCACTGTTGACCCCATCAACAACACCGCTGAGGCGATAGGGTAGTGGCTCGCCTCATGAAAAGGTAGAAAAAATAGTTGCCAACATGAAGAGCATAACACAACAAAACACCCACATGCAGCAACTCCTCCTTCAAATACAAGGACAAATGGGTCATCAAATGTCTCAAGAGGTGCCCTAGCCAAGCCTATTCTATTAGCCAAAATAAAAAAGAAGTCCAAAGTGAGTGCTCAATCTCACAAGCATAGGTTGAAAGGGAAGTAGGTATGGATGTGTCAACAAATTTCGCATCCAGTTCTATCCTCCAAATTAGCTCAATTGTAGAGTGAGATTGGCCAATTTAGACAGTCTGACTTTAGACCATTTTATGAGACATGGAAGAGATTCAAATATTTAGAAGATAGCATCAACATGGTTATTAGAATTAGATGTAGATTGAGATATTTTATAGCGGGTTAAATGGTCAGACACAGACGATAGTTGATGCTACTATAGGCGGTACTCTAATGTCTAAAACTGCATATAATACTTATTCCTTGCTGGATGAAATAGCCACCAACAGTTATGAATGGCCAAGTGAACATTAAATTGTCAAAAAGGTTGCTGGTCTTTATTAGATGGATCTTATTACTGCTTTTATTGCTCAAATGTCATCGGTTACTAGTCAAATAGCTGTATTGACTATACAAGGAACGCAACAAAAGGTAGATTCGGCCATGACTACTTCTCCACAACACTAGGAGATTGAAATGGAGAATGAGTAGGTCCAATATGTAAATAGTAGAAATTTCCACTAAAGAAGAAATACCTTACCAAACTACTACCCTCCAGAGTTGTGAAATCGTGAGAATATTTCTTATGGTAACATCAGGAATGTACACCAACCTCCCCATGGGTTCAATAATCAATATTTTAAAAGAAACCATCATTAGAAGATATCTTGGGAACCTTTATTTCTAAGACGAGGTTTAGATTTAACAAGGATAAGGCACAACTAGACAACATCGAGACTCATATGAGCAACATGGGGGCCATGATCGCTTGAGGTGAAAATCGGTCAGCTAGCTACTTAAATAAATTCTCAACTGAAAGGAAACTTTCCCAGTGATACAGAGGTAAACCAAAGGGAATACTACAATGCCATCACCTTGAGAAGTGGTAAATAAATTGATGATAGCAAGCCTAAAGAGTCTTTGATCTCTACATATGTTTCTAATCAAGAAAAAGAAGAGCAAGCTAAAGACTTAGAAACTAAAGCAGAGAAAAAAAAATAAGGCCCATAAGTTCAATTCTATTTCATTTCTTAACAACACATCAATTATAAAACCACTACTTCCATATCCATAGAGATTCCAAGAGAAGAAGTTTAATGCAAAGTTTGCTAAGTGTCTGGAAAATTTCAAGAAGATTCAAATAAACATACCTTTTGTAGACGCACTGAAATAAATGTCGAATTATACCAAGTTCACAAAAGAAATGATATCGAAGAAAAGGAAGTTAGAGGAGTATGAGACATTGAATCTAACAGGAAAGTGTAGCGTAATTCTCTAGAATAAGCTCCCTTCACTTGTTTACGATATTGTTCACTTGTGGGATAACATAATCAACAACTCGCACCCAAGGCCGGTCTTGTAATTTTTGGGACCCGAGGCGAACTCCGAAAATTGGCCCCCCCCTCAGAATCAACGTAAATGCAAAATCCAACAGTGTATTATGTAAAGTATTGCTAACTTAAAACTGAACGGCAGAACAACAAACACATATAAAGAACAAAAGATTTGTATTATAAAGTATCAAAATTGATGATTAGCCTATATTATGTGTACGAGTCTATATCTAATGCCAATGATTAGCCTAAAAAACAATTACACAATATCTCAATCATATCACAATTAAAGTTTTGAATACAGTTACTACGTGTGCCTATGCAATTGATCCTACATGCTACATTAACCATTCATATAAGCTGACTAGGCTACAATTATATAAGTCAACAAGGCTTCAAACATTTTCAATTACAAGTTAGGGCAAGTCATTGCTTACTTGAGAAGTAGACATTTGGCGAAAATTATGGAATCGCACACTTGAGAATTTCACCGTCACATCTCATAAGCTTGAAATCAAAATTGAACATGGAGGACTTAAGTCAAATAATCGTTATGGAAATATGCTGAAAAATCAATCCAAAGTGAAAATTAGGGGTTTGATTAAGTCAAATTCAAAGTACCATTTGTTATTCCAGCGTCAGATCCGGACCCACTGTTCCATCTGTGGCGAATCACCTGTGAACTGACCAGTTTGACCTCCAAAGAGTTGGGTATTGCCCCATTCGCTCAATCTCAGTATCTTACTACTAACTTTTAAGCGAAAAGAGTTACACAACTTACCCTCGTGTTCTTGTACTGAAAAGGTTGAGAGCTAAAACCCCGTCTTTTCTTCTTCAACAATGGTTTCAAAGCTTCTCTTTACTCGAATTCCAACCCTAACCTAACTCTCAAACGTGTTCCCGCACTCGAATTTTAACCTCCGAAGGCTAATTCATACAAGGAAATATTCAAATGCATAGCGCCAGCTCCAATCGGCCCGACTTCCATTCCTTCACCTGTCGCTGCTGCCAATTTTAAAAGGGCCTCGCAAAGTTCCTTGAATGAAACTGAGCTTGAAAATTTCTCGACCTCAAAGAGCGACTCACGACGACCGTCGGTGCGACATCGGATGGTTCACGGTTGGAGAGTTGGAGTGGAAATGGAAATGAAATAAGAGGGAAAGATACCTGGCCGATCCGTTTACCATTTAATATAAAAAAAATTAATTGGGCCAAAATTCAGGCCTTCCGATTTTGGACCGACCGAAAAATAAAAATTGGGCCAAAAAATGAGGCCCCCTCCAGTTTTGGGCCTGAGGCACGGGCCTCATTTGCCTCGTCTCAGGGCCGGCCCTGCTCGCACCTTGCACACATGTTTTATTTGTACATATAAAACTCATTCTTATATAAAATTTTACTTTATTAGTATTATGAGGATATATAATACTGTAGCTTACGATATTTGAAACATAAATGCTTCAATTTTGTTATTAATGTATAGACATACAGGAATGGTCGAGGAGTGAGATACCAACACATAAATTATGTATATTGAGTGAGAAAAGGATTAAGCATTTTATATAGTTCTAACTCAAAGAAGTTGCATACTTAGATCTTCAATTTGTAAATTAATATTTTCAAAGTAAATCCACGAAATGAAATCAAATATGCACTCAGAACAACCGTCAGTTATTTATCTCGTATCATACTCTAATCGCTTTAAGCTATAATTTTTGTTGCTTCTCTTACTTATATAGTCAAGGCTAGAGCATTTTTCTACTTTCATGCAAAGAGAATAGGGCAATAGTAATTAGAGCTGTAGTTGTGCAAATTTAAATCTTAATTAGTTGAAATGGGATTGGAATTGATTATATTGAGCTGTTTGTAAATGTTTTTGAGTAATTTTGTGTAAATAATTGAGTTTTACTAACATGAAAGATTTGTTAGGGTTTGTTCTTGGGAAATAATTGGAAGTTCACTCAATTCTTGAATTAATCTTACAGTTCTGGTTGTAATTATTTTTTAAATACCGAATACTTTTGGAACTTTTCCGCTGGCATTTGTTGTTGGATTTACGACATTAATTTGGTTAATTTTGGAAATGTAAATGACAAGTCGGTCCTTGATTTTAAGATTTGTGGAATTTGTGAAACATATGTGTGGATTAATAGGATCTGCATGTTGGATATTGTTCAAATTAACAACGAGGAGTGATTTTGAAAGTGATGGAAATAGTTAACCACACGAAAAACAAGAAAAATCCAAACGAGTACAAAATACAATGATGATCGAAAAATGGCCCCAGGAGTAAGGCTGTGCAGCCACCCTGCCTTATGTTTCAATTATAGTGACCATTTTATTGAATTGGACGGGCGCCCGAACCCCCAAGTACAAAAAAATTTGTCCATTGGATTTTTGAATTGTGGTGTCGTTTTGAAGGGTTTTACATCCTTTTGAATTGGTTTTTGCACCTTTTCGTGCATGATGAATGTATATATATATTGACGTCAAAAATTGTATGAATAAAACTCAAGTCAATTTAAAATGGAAATAAGAGTTATTATTGATAAAAGTGTTTGCTCTTTTCCTTCAATGAGATATCTGAAATATGAAGTGTTTTGACCTTTTTTTTTCTTTTTCCAAGACTCTCATCCTCTATTTTATAGAGAAGGATTAACATGTATTCTTCATTTTCTTGTCTTATCAGCTACAATACCGAACTGAGAAAGTACATCATTGGCACGTTTGGATTGGCTACTGAGTTTGGCTCTGTCATTCATTATGAGTTAACCTTACATGTGGTCCCCAGTAATTAATGAACTAATTAGGAAATGAAGATAAGGCATTTGATTGATGAAATTTTTGGACTTTGATGTAAGACCTTCCGAATGTCACTTGTTGATTGACTATTTGTGCAACTTGTAAGGAATCTTCAATCATTATGTCCCATCGAACCTCGGCAATAGTTAATATGAGATGATCTTAAATATCCGAGCTTAAATTACCATGAGCTTAATGCATACAACAAACTATACTTAACGACCTTGGAGGTCGGATGTCAACAGTTACCCCCTAGGTAAGTGCTTGCCTTAGCGACTGACTGACCTTGAACATTATTGGCATATTTTTCTATTTTCATAATCATTACAGCAATAAATGACATGAACAAGTGTCATGTTGTAACTTGCTGATGAGCTATCATGCAAGTTTAGTTTCTTCTTATGGAAGATTCAGTGAAACGACGTTGTCTTGAAATGATCAAATCCAGACATTCATTTTTCCCTCCATTTCATCATCTAATGGCCAAGATCCGTCTTTTAATATTCTCTTCCTTTAAATAGGTTTTACCCCCCTCATTTTCATACTTTTTACTCTCCTCTTGTCACACTTTCTGCTCTCGAAAAATTCCCTTCGCACTTTTATTAATCTTGAGTGAGGTCGTCCATTTTTAGGTATTCCCTTTAACAAAAATAACTTTCTTTCTTTTTGTTTCATTTTACCTCGGTTGTTTATATGAGTTCAAACAAATCGATGGTACATTCTTGGGATAACCAATAGGAGGAAACAATACCTTCTTCTTCTTCTTCTTCTGCTAGCTCGAACTATTAGGAAATATTAACTCCAGTCCCCATTACCTCAATTTACCTAGAACAATTAGGTACTTCTAGTAATATGGAACAAAATCATAAGAGAGAAGAGGTTGGGTCTCATGAGGTTAGTGAAGGAAATACTCAGGAATGGGGGACGGACTTATAGGTCAGTAGTAACGAGAAATATGTTTGCTAGTCTAAGGGCTAAGTATAGTATTCCTAGTTCCTATACTCAAGAAATTTCCTTCACTTTTCAATTTTGTAACTTGAATTGCTTTCTTATTCTCAAGTGAAGGCCGAGCTTGATAAAATGTTGGAGATAAAAAACCAAGCTTTAGGCCTGTTTGAAAAAATGGAGGCAGAAAAGGCGAGATTTACTGAGAAAGAAAAAGATTATAAATATTGCCTCAATAAAATGGGAGAGGAACTAAATGCGAGGTTGACCTCAGAGCTTAAACTTATGGATGACAATAAAGCTCTACAAATTTGGGGGGATAAAGCCACCACCCAATCTAAGAATGAAAAGAAAAGGACTGACGAAGAAAAAGTCTAGGCTGATAAGGCTAAGAAAAGAGCTGAGGAGGCCGAGGTCAAAGCGTCTAAGATGGTAGAGGATTGGAGAGCCTCTATAGAGTTCGATGTGTTAGCTCAGGATGCTTATGTTGTAGCCTTAGGAGAAATTATAAAATATATGAAAAAAGGAGAGGCTGGGCTTTGGTGTCTCCTTCATGGTAGAGGTTTTTGAGGAGCAAAGGAAAGAGCTAGAGAAGTTATCGGAGGCAGTGGGAGTTCGCATCACCCTTGCCGAAAAGTATATCGAAAAGGAAGTCACTGCTACCGAAGTCCCACCTGCCCCTGTTCCTTAGTTTTATTATTTTCTAAGCTTTGGTCAAACTTTGAAACTTCTTTTGAAGCTTTACTTGTAATTTTGTTTCATAAATGAATCGATAACCATTTGGCCTTTATCTTACACAAAATATTGTTACTTCAAAGATTTTTACTAGTTCTGCAATTTTTGTGAGTTTTACAAGAAATGAACCTTGCTATTTCTATTTGAACTAATCGTTACAACACATGCAATCATAGTTCGTCCTATTGATGAGCAGGGCTTTAATAATTTCCTCATTTAAAAACTTTTATTTAAGTGCTGCAGGACATGCAACCTTAGTTCGCACTGCTTATGATCAGGGCATTAATGATTTCATTTTTTAGGAAAATTTATCTAAGTGTTGCAAAACATGTAACCTTAGTTCGGCCTGCTTATGAGAAGGCTTTAATGATTTCATCTTTTAGGAAATTTTATCCTAGTGTTGCACACATGCAACCTTAGTTCGACCTACTTATGAGTAGGGCTTTAATGATTTCCTCTTTTAGGAAATTTTATCTAAGTGTTGCAGCACATGCAACCTGAGTTCAGCCTGCTTGTGAGTAGGGCTTTAATGATTTCCTCGTTTAGGAAATTTTATCCAAGTGTTGTAGCAAATGCAACCTTAGTTCGCCCTATTTATGAGCATGGCTTATATGATTTCCTTTTTTAGAAAATTTTATCTAAGTGTTGTAGCACATGCAACCTTAGTTTGGCAAGCAATATTTCTGTACATTTTTTCTTTTAACAAAACACATATTTTCATTATAGTTGATAAATGCACAATACTAGAGACATTTACTTTCTACTGGTAATATGTTTTAAGACGTTCTGCATTCCAAGGATGCAGCAGAGGTCTGCCCTCCATTTCTTTCAGCTCGTAAGCCCCTTTAAGTAGTACCCTGGTTACTCTATAGGGACCCTCCCAATTAGGTCCTAAAGATGCGGAACTAGGTTCCCTTGTAGATAGAAAATTTTTCCTTACCACCAGGTCACCGATCTCGAACTCCCTTTTCCTGACCTTCTGATTATAGTATTTCGCATTGCATTGCTTATATACTGCATTCCTGATTTTAGCTTCATTTATTCTCTCTTCTAATAAATCCAATTCTTCCCCTTTTACTCTTAAACGTGGGTCTAATGAGCTGAGATCGGATTCGATCAGATATATCATATGAATTGCTGGGGAAATATGCATATATTTCTTTGCTTGATAAATCTTTATCTGGCATTCCTCAGCAATGTTTATGTTTCTCTTAACTTGTCCTACACCATGAGGCGTGGAAAATTTGAGAGAATAGCGGTACATCGACACAATTGCTCTGAGATTAAATAATAGAAGCTACCTCACAATGGCATCATAAGGTGAATTGGAATCAAATATTATAAATTCTGCATTCAATTTAGTTCGGCATGGAGCTTCACTGACCTCAACAGAGAGTTTGATCAACCCTTTTGCTTTGGTAATGGCCCCATTGAGTCCTAAAACCACATTCGGATATGGTTGTAGAAAATTCAATGGGATTCCCATCCATTCATGTGTGTTAACATAGAGTATGTTGAGAGAGCTCTCCATATCAACTAAAACTTTAAGAATGATAACTCTTGCTATGAGTATTGAGATTACCATGATTCCAGGATAGGAACACATATCTGCTTCATTTTCCTCAAATGAAAGATGATCATTCGTCGCATTTCTACAGTACTTCTCAGTAATGTCGATCTCAGAGAGGTCATCAACAATGGGTCTCTTTAACCTTGCCTCCCTTGTTCGATCATTTTGCTGGTTCCTCAACATTTGGACCTGAGGACTAAGTAAATCAATATTGCAAGCTCTCACTTCTGCTTGATTCCCACGTACACCAACTCCGTTTGGAGTAAAAAAACTTTATACAATAATGATATATTGAGGCGGCGGTCTGAAATTCGTGCAATATGAGTCTCCCAAATATGACATTATAATTGGAAGGAAAGTCGACAACAACAAAATCTGCTAAGATTCTTCTCTGGTAGGGATCTCGTCTAACTCCACAACCAAAATGATATGACCTCAAGCTTCGATAGGATCACTAGAAAACCCTTGCTAGCTCGAGATAAAGTTCTTGGATTCCCGTAACCTCCTAGAGTATAGCTGGAGATAAAGTTCTTGGATTCCCATTTGTTCTAAAGTTCAAGAGTACAACACATTTACTGAGCTCCCATTGTCCACAAAAGTCCAGTGCATTTGTATCCCAGCAATAGCCATGGTTATTACTAGTGCATCACTTTGGTCCTGTAAAATCCCGTATGAATCTTCTTTTGAAAATTCAAACCATTCCGAGTATGACGTAGTGTTAGTGTTAGGCTCTGGTAATCCCACATTGTAATTTTGCTAAATGTGGGCATCACGTGCTTGTCTGTGCCTTACTCTTCTGGATCCTTTAAGGCATTTATTACCACTTATTAGAGTTCTGATCGCAGCTTGGGGTAAAGGATCCTAACCTTGAAGACCTGGCTGAATTGGTGACCCGTTCCTTGTTGATTAGGTTGTTGATTACCAGCATTCGCCTCTCTAGGTTTAGCCACAAAGTCTTACAGATGACCTTGTCAAATTAAGAATTCCACTTCATCCTTTAGATTTCTACAATCATCGGTATTGTAAAAATCTTTATCCACTTTTTGGTCCTTTGCTTGATGTGAGGAATGTGGATTTACCTTGGGTTCCTCTTGGTTTGATATGGCTTCCTCAGTACTTATATGTTTTTCAGATCGATTTAGGAACTTATGGTACGTCTGAGGTCCATTCTCATGTACAGACCACCAAAACCTCGTTCTAGGCCTTAGCCTAGAAAGAACTGCCATAAGTGCGGCATCATCAGAGATCTTCTAAACCTCCATGGATTGCTTATTGAATATGCTGAGGTAACATTTAAGCGATTCAGTCTTTCCTTGTTTAATGCTCACCAAGCGCTACTTAGGCGTACTTCATACTGTAGAACCCATGAACTGGGCCAGAAATGCTGCGGCAAGGTCATTTCGATTTCTTATATATCTTTAATTTAGCCTTCTGAGCCATCTTTGGGCTTTATTTGCCAAGGTTAATGGAAAAGCACGACACATTATGACATCTTCGGCTCCTTTCAGTTCTATCCAGGAAGTGTACTTGTCCAAATGCCTAAGAAGGTCTCATTCTCCTTCGTACCCAATCAGTTGTGGCATCTTTAACTTTTCAGGCAAGGTTTCAGAAAGGATATCTTCAGTGAAGGGAGAACGGCATTTGGTGAGATATTCCTCCATGTTTCTTTTGTCCTTAGCTTCCAAATCAGCAATGCATTTTTTCAAAGCACTCATTTCAGATTCTGATTGTTCCAATGATCATTTGACATGGGGCTCAGCATGTTTACTTCGAGGTGTTAGGGAGTGCTAAGCCCAGTCTATCTAACACGCTACTAGCTTTCCTAGCAGCTAACTTTGTTGTTATGGGAGAGATCTTGATCTCTTTAGTTTGACTTTTGGAGGATTCTTCTTTTGAGAATTGGACAATCCTCCTGGTTGTAGGTCTTCTGGTTCTCTCCCTGTGTGGGGATTCCACCTCAGTGTCTAGTGGTGGAACGTGAGTTTAGTTTTGTTCCAACCTGTTGACTACATTTGTCATTTGAGAATCAGAAACTTCGTTTTGACCTCGTTCTCTTCCAATATTTTGTAGATTGTTGGTTTGTTCTGGACGAGAAAGGGATTGTTTTCGTATGCTTAAAAATCATCCATGATGGTATTTTTTTGTGAATTTTATGGAGAGATAGGGCTACTTTTACAAGTTATGGCCCTCCTTCTGGCGCTAAAATGTTGACATTGAAAATTATATGAACAAAACTCAAGTCAACTTAAAATGGAAATAAGAGTTATTATTGATAACAAATTGAAAATTACAATTATAACTAAAAGTATTTGCTCTTTTCCTTCAAGGAGATATTTGAAATATGAAGTGTTTTGAGCTTTATTTTCTTTTTTTCTTTTGTAAAGACTCTCATCCTCCCTTTTATAGGTAAGGATTAGCATGCATTCTTCATTTTCTTATTTATCAGCTACACTACCAAGCTGAGAAAGTACATCATTGGTACGTTTGGATTGGTTACTGAGCTCGGCTCTAGTAAGTCATTATGAGTTAACCTTACATATGGTCCCCAGAAATTAATGAACTAATTAGGGAATGAACCTAAGGCATTTGATTTGGAGAATTGGTAGGCTCTGATGTAAAACCTTCCAAATGTCACTTCTCGATTGACTATTTGTACAATATGTAATGAAACTTCAATCATTATGTCTCTCGAACCTCGACAATAGTTAATACAAGCCGATCTCAAATATTCCAGCTTAGATTAGCTCGAACTTAACGCATACAACAAAATGTACTTAACGACCTCGAAGGTCAGTTGTCAACAATATATATATATATATATATATATATATATATATATATATATATATATATACATCAAATTCATTCATCAATATCAAAAATCAAAGATCAAACCTAGTTTCTTATATTTTTCTTCAAAGTTCTTTTTTTCAAGTTTCATTTACTTGATTTAAACATAGATTAAGGTTTGTTTACTCTTACAAAGTATTTGCCATAAAAAACTTCAAGCATTTAGCCCTGTGGAGTCAAATATCGTTGGAAGACACCAATTCATAATTGTGTTCAAACCTTACATTTTTGCGATTTCTTGTTATTGGTTTAATTTTCTTGTTCTTCATCAACTTTTCTCAATAATATCAAATGATACTCAAAATGAAGAATGAGACAACCATGGCTACGATAAAGATGATGAATAAGACCTTGTGAGGCTCAACATATTTGACAGTTCAAACTTTACAAAATGGAAAGACAAGCTGCAATTTCTTCTCACAACCTTGAAGATCTTTTACATTTTGGATCTAGATGGTACCTAGATGGTACCATTGCCAGAACCAACCCCAAATTACACAGATGAAACAAGGATGGAAAGGAAGAAGAGAAAAGAAGATGAATTGATATGTAAAGAAGAACTCTCTCTCCGATCGCCTCTATGATATCTACACAAATAACATATTGACAAATGAGATATGAGAATCGTTGGAAACCAAATACAAGGTCGAGGAAGAAGGTGCCAAAAAGTTTCTTATTTCTAAGTATTTTGATTTTAAATTTTTGAATAACTTGCCTTTGTTAGGACACATCCAAGTGCTGCAAATCATTGTCAACAAAATGAAGGCCGTGAATATTGATCTTCCCAAAACCTTCAAAGTTGGTGCAATCATTGTGAAATTGACATCTTCATGGAAAAGTTATAGGAGAAAACCCTTCACAATTCCCAAGATTATTCTTTGGAAGAAATTTAAAAACATCTTCAAATTAAAGAAGAGTCAAGGGCACAAGATGGGAACGAACATTCTCGTGAGGCACTTCTACAGCTATGCCTTGGATCAACCAAACAAATATAACAAGAAATCCAAGAAGAGGAAATCCACAAACCCCAACAATGACAACAAGAAGAATTCAAATTTTCTTGTTATGAGTATGGCAAATTGAACATTATGCTCGGGATTGTAGACATCGTAAACAACCAACGCAAGAAGGCAAAGGAAACTCCATTGACAACATCATTGCTACCATGTGCATTGTGAATTCAGTCAAAGGAAAGGTTCAAGGATGATGGTATAATACTTGTGCCACCATACATGCGTGCGATGATAAATGCCATTTCAAAATCTATCAAGTGGACGACGAACATATTCATATGGGGAATGAAGTTCAATCAAATGTTGTTGGCAAAAGAAGCATAGACTTACAATTTACATCCAGCAAGAAGATCACATTAATAAATGTATTGCATGTACCAGATATGAATAAAAATCTTGTAATTGGTGAGTTGTTAGGAAAATCTGGAACAAAGTCAACATATGAGTTGGACAAACTTATACTTTCCCAGAATTGTGTATTTGTTGGAAAAAGGCTATTCTAGTAATGGAATGATCAAACTTTGTACTATTGACACACTTTGACATGTTCACTTTTCCACTTTAAGAAGAATGATTAAAATGGAATGATTTCATATGAAAACATGGAATATAATAAATGTGAATTATGTGTTAAGTCTTAAATGATTAAAAAAAAAAATTTACACTTTTGAAAGGAAATCTAATTTGATAGATTTATTTCATTCCAATATATGTGAATTAAATGGAATCTTAACTAGAGGAGGTAATGAATACTTCATAACATTCATAGATGATCATTCTAAGTTTTGCTATATCTACTTAATGAAACATAAGGATGAAGCCTTTAACATGTTTAAGATATACAAAGTCGAAGTAGAAAATCAATTAAATAGAAATACTAAAATTCTTAGAAGTGATAGGGGAGGTGAATTTTTCTCTAGTGAATTTAAACTTTTTTTGTGAACAATATGGCATAATATATCAATGTAGTTCACCTAGAACACCCAAACAAAATGATTTAGCTGAAAGAAAGAATGGAATATTAGTTTAAATGATAAATGCTATGCTATTAAGTGCTAAATTGCCATCTAATATATGTGGTAAAACTTTATTAAGTGCGTGTCACATAGTTAATAGGATTCCTTCTAAAAGACCGAAGGTTTCTCCATATAAATTGTGGAAATAGATAAAACCAAACATTGGTTATTTCAAAGTCTAGGGGAGTCTTGCTTATAGTGAGAAAATAGATCCTAAAAGAACTAAGTCGAGTCCTAGAGGGATCAAATGCGCTTTTGTAGGATATGCTCAAAATAGTAAGGCATATCATTTATTAAACTTGGAAACCAATGTTGTTATTGAATCCTATGAAGTAGAATTCTTTGAGAATATGTTATCTTCAGATAATAATTCTCTAAAGGAACTTTAAGTGAAGATTCCTAGCTCCACAATATCACAAGTAGAAACACCTTTTAAGGATGTTAAAATAAGTGAACTTCGTAGAAGTAAAAGAGCTCGAAAAGAGAAAGTACTCGGAACGAATAAATTAAACTCTCAACTTATTTCTTTCTATTTAGTTGAGGGAAATGAGAAGAGTGTCACAAGAACTACTCCGTATGTTCTTCAAGTGGAAACCGATTCTAAAACTTATCAAGAAGCAATGTCATCTAGAGATATAACCTTTTGGAAGAATGTTGTAAACGATAAAATTGATTCAGCAATGTCCAACTAAACTTGAAAATTAGTCGATTTTCAACCAAATCAAAACCTATAGGCTGTGAATGGGTATTTAGGAGGAAGTACAATGAGGACGGTACTTTTAATACCTTTAAAGCTTGGTTAGTGGCTAAAGGATATTGATAAAAAGAAAGAATATATTACTTTGACACGTATGCACCAGTTGCACAAATAACATCAAATAGGATTATATTTGCTTTAGTTTCAAGCTATGATTATCATATACATTAACTGGATGTTAAAATGACATTCTTAAATAGGGATCTCAATGAAGAGGTCTATATGGAACAACCGAAAGGATTTGTTCTACTAAAAAATACAGATAAAGTATGCAAACTAATAAAATCCTTATATGGATTAAAACAAGCATCAAAGAAATGGTACGAAAAGTATGACTTTTTAATAATGTCTTTTGGACTTAAATATAATAGTGTTTATAAAGTTTATATTCAAAAGTCTATGATAATCATGTTGTGCTCAGTTGTTTATACATGGATGGCATGTTGATTGTGAGCAATCAAATGCAAGGTATAAAAGAAACAAAGAGGTTTCTATCTTCCACATTTAAAATGAAAGATCTTGGTCAAGTGGATATGGTTATATGTTAAGCCAATCACATTATGTTGAGAATGTGATTAATAATTCCAAACACTTGAACATTAAATAGGCTAATACTCCATTTGATTCAAGTTTGAAACTTATAAAGAATGATGGAAGAGCTATAGCACAACTTGAGTATGCAAGTGCTGTTGGGAGTCTAATATATATTGTGCAATGTACAATACCCGACATAGCATTTGCAATTAGTAAAGTTAGTCTGTTAACTAGCAATCCAAGTAAAGAACATTGGAAGGCTATTGGGAGGGTTCTTGGTTATTTGAAGAAAACCATGGATCTTAATCTCTGATATTCTAAGTTTCCAATAATATTAGAAGGATTTACCAATGCTAGTTTGATATATACTGTTGGTGAGAATAAATCAACCTCAGGTTAGACATTTACCCTTGGAGGAGTTATGGTCATTTGGAAGTCCAAGAAAAAAACATGTATTACTTACTCAACTATGGAATGTGAATTTGTGGTATTGGCTGAAACCAGGAAAAAAGATGAATGAATTAGGGATTTAATGTACGAAATTCCATTAGGAGAAATGATTATTTTTTCTATATCCATCTTATGTGATAGTTAAACCACTTTAGATAGAGCATACATTGAAGTGTATAATGGTAAGTCTAAACATATGAGTCTAAGGCATGACTAAGTGAGGAAATTAATTAAAGATGGAATAATTTCACCTACTTATGTGAAATCAAATGAGAATTTGGCTAATCCATTAATTAAATTGCTCACAAGGGAATTAGTGTAAACAACAACTAGTAGGATGGTGTTAAAACTCTGAAATAAAATCCACCAATGACGGCAACCTTACCTAACAATACTAACAAGTATACTTCGGGTTCAAAGGGTAACAACAAGTCATTCGATAAGAGGATATATTTAGCACTTATTTTTCTTTTTTCTTTTAAAATCCTATTTTAGTTACAAATAGAAGAGTTGAGTTCTATAACTCTTAATAAAGTTCGGAATCGATGGATCAAGTATATATAAAAGTGACAAAGATACTGCAAGAACTTTACCTATATAAACTTTGAGGTGGTGCCACTTCATTAAAGAGCTGGAGCTTCTCTCTTAAAAGTTTATGAATGGGGGGGGGGGGGGGGGGG
>CAIGRP010013145.1:17051-32592 GCA_903798385.1 Fraxinus cuspidata
AAGCGCAAGGCCATACAAGTACTAATCAAGATTGTATGAAACTTGGAACACTTGATACTTGTGTTTATGATTTCACCTGTATAATCACAATGAATAATAGGTTCAAAGCTTTCATACTACCTAGGATTTCGATATTATTTTGTGAGATTTATACTAAGGTTTGATATAAATCGAAAGATATCCGTACTTTATGCATAAGTGTCGTTAAACTTGAGTTTGTATTCAATTTATATTTGAACAAGTGGGGATTGTTGGATATTGTTCAAATTAACAATTATGAGTGATTAAAATGGTCTATGAGAAAAACAAGCATTTTGTTTTGCTCTTGTTTTTACAATGATGGCCGAAAAATGGCATGGGCCTTGTGTTGCAATTAAAGTGACAAAAAAATTTGCCCATTGGGTTTTGAATCCTAGTGTGTTTTTGAAGGGTTTTACACCATTTGCCTTGGTTTTTGCACATTTTCGTGCATGGTGATTGTTGTTGACCTTTGGTTGATCTCATATTTTAATTATAACAAACAAATCGTTTTACCTCTAACAATTGAATGTCTTCATAGCTAGATGACTAAATCAAACAATTCAAAACAAAACATTGCTACCAAAAGACTCACAATTTACTATCAAAGAAAATCGAAATGGAAGCCAGGCAATCACGTCATATCAATAGAAGCATTAATGTTGAATCAAGCATCCATTGAAGATTTTAGCAATGAATCATTAAGAGCTCAAAAGTTTTATTTTTATGCACGAGATAAATTATTCATAAAAACGCTCGCATAAAAATTATTTTCAAAAAGATAAAAGTTTTCACTTGATTTTTAAATCTTTTACTAATATCACTTATCTTGAAAAGTTAAGTGAAAATGTCGTTCAAAATCCTACACCTTTTAAAATAATAAAGAAAAGAAAAATTCAAAATTTTTTTGTCCTAGCAGACGTCCGGTTCGTCCAACGATCAAATTTTTAACTGTTCTGATTTCTAACACACAACATCTAGTTTTGTCATCTTGTTTAGTAGGCGGACATCTAGATGGGTCGTTTGATTGGTCAGAAATTTTGGCATTTTGACTGCTATAAATACCACTTCACTTTACATTTAATAAAACACTTGTAAGAGTATTTATGTGAGATACTCTTAAGCAAAGCAATATTGATTTATTTTTATCAAATCATTTACTTTGAAATTTGTTTGATTAAATTAACTTTTAAAAATCATTTTACTCATCAAAGTTTTTCTCACCTAACACTTGAGCTTCATTCATTACTATATATTAAAGTGTTAGCCTATTCCTCTCTTGGTACTTAATTTGATCATATCATTTATTAAGAGAGAGTTTTCAAATTGTAAAATCAACTTCCATTTAAATTTTTGGATCGTGTTGAGGTCCCGTAAAGCTCAACGTTGTATAAGGATCGGTGCTTCTTATTTGTAAGTCACCGGAAGCATTGTAAAAGATTGGATTGCACCACAAGTCAATCAACATAGTAAAAAGGCATTGCTATGCTAGAGAGCTTAGTAACAGAGGATGTACATCATTGCTTTGGATCGAACCCCACAATTATATCGTTTGCATCCTCTCTCCCTTTTACTTAACGCAATTATATTTGTGATTATTATATGATTTTATCTTTTTTAGCCTTAACTTGCTTGAATTTATATTAATTCTTCGAAAAAGTTTTAGTAAACAATTCACCCCTATTGGTTAGCCATTCTTGGGCTATTAATTGGTATTAGAGCAAGGATCCCATTTTTAAAATTAAGATTCCACAATCTTGAGCAATGGCTAACTACAATCTTCAAAATCTTGAGAGGCATTCTACTATTCGTCCTTCCTTCTTTGATGGCACGCATTATAATTATTGGAAAGCTAGGATGGTGATATAAATTCAATCAATAGATTATAATATATGGGAAGTTATTGAATATGATCCTTATTTGCCTACCAAGACTATTAAAATAGATGGCCAACCCGATCAAGCCATTCCAAATTTTAGAGAGGAATATGATAAAGATGATAAAAGAAAATTATACCTGAATGCTAAAGCCAAAAATCTATTGTATTGCACCTTAAATAAAAATGAATTTAATCATATTAGCATGTGTGATTCCGCATATGATATTTAGCATGTATTGGAAGTTACTCATGTTGGCACTAGTAAAGTAAAGGAAACTAAAATTAATCACTAGGTTAAAGAATTTGAAAACTTATTAACGAAACTAGATAAACCCATTGTTAACATGATTACTCGCTTCACCGATATTATTAATGGCATCAAAGGATTTGATCGAAAATTTACTAACTGTGAACTTAATAAAAATGCTCAGGTCACTATCGGCTATCAGATGAATGTAGCTCATTAAGGATGTTGATAGAAAATACCAAAGATATCAACTCATATCTTTTGGAAGAACTTTATGGCACCTTGATAACATATGAGCTCAACAAAGTTGAGACTAAGGAGAAAATGAGGAAATGCAATGAGGAATCAAAGGAGCCTCTTAAGCACCAAATTGCTCTTAAATCAGCAATCAAGGAAGGAACTACAAGTAAAAATATGAGTGATGAAGAGCTCGATGATCTATTTCTTGTCAAAAAAATGGCGAGGTTTTTGAAATAATTAGAGATTCCAAAAGAAAGAAGAAAATGGTGAAGAAAGGAGCAAGAAAATCATTTGCTATGATTGTGACAATCCCGATCACAAGAGAATCCAGTGCCCAAACAAGAAGAGAAATATCAAGAAAAATGCACTTTAAAAAACATGGAATGAAAGCAACGATGATGATTGTGATGGAAATGATAGTCAAGAAGAAATCACCGATATGTGCTTCATGGCAATCGAAGATGAGGTAAACTCTATTGAAAAATGTTCATATGATTATTTATCTACCTCCTATGATGAAATTCTTGAGAAATTTGAAAAACTTGATTTAAATCACTCCAATCTTAAAAAGAAGCACTAGTTGTTGAAATTTGAAATCAAGAAAATTTTTGAAACTCAAAAGGAAAATGTTGACTATGACTTATTGATTAAAGAAAATTCTTCATTGAAAGAAAAAGTTGAAGACTTAACTAAAATTATTTATTAATTGTAAAAAGAATTTTGATTTAATACCTGGTGATCAAAAACGTGTTTTTGATAAATGAAGAATTGGATATAAACCATCATTAAAACAAAAATCTTTAAAAAAATCTATTTGTCAAATCTTTAAACACTCTTTCTTCAAAAACTACATGTAGCTTTTGCAATAAAGATGGACATATTGTATATAATTGTTTGTCTAAAAAGAGGCTACACTTTGAAAGTAAGAATAAGTGGATTCGAGAATCCATTAAAACTAACTACAACGGACCCAAATTTGTATGGGTACCAAAAATAAAAAAAAATTGAATTATTTTATAAGAACCAAATAAGATGAAGAGCAAATAGTTCTTGGATAGTGGATGCTCAAGAAACATGACCGGGGATAGAATGTTACTATTAAATTTCAAAGTAAAGGATGGAGGTCATGTCACATTCGAAGATAATTCAAAAGGAAAATTATTGAAATCAGATATATTGGTAATCATTCTTCTTATTCTATTGAAAATGTGTTATTGGTAGATAATATTAAACATAATTTGCTTAGTATTAGTCAATAATGTGATAAATGTTATCATATTAAATTCGATTATTCTAAATGCCTTATTAAGGACGCTACATCAAAAGAGATAATGTTTATAGGGAGCCGTAGAAAAGATTTGTATATTATATATATCGAATTTGAAAGTGATGAAAAATGTTTATCAAGTTTAAATGATGATACTTGGTCGTGGTATAGGAAATTAGGCCATGTGAGCATTAGATCTTCTTTCGAAAATTATTTTGTCAAAGGTCTACCAAATTTAATGTTTGATTAAGATAAAATTTTTAATGCTTGTCAATTTGATAAACAAGTAAAAAGCTCATTCAAACCAACTATATTCTTAAACTACTCTACATAGATCTTTTTGGACCTTCTAGAACCGCTAGTTTGGGTGGAAAACATTATGTCTTCGTCATTGTCGATGACTTCTCTAGATTAACTTGGGTTCTATTCCTAAACCTCAAAGATGAAGCTTTGAATACTTCCAAAAATTTTGCAAAAATGTTCAAAATGAAAAAGGTACTCTATTACAACTATTAGAAGTGATCATGGTGGAAAATTTGATAATCTTGCTTTTGATAATTTTTGCAGTGAAAAATGGATATGAACATAACATCTCGGCTCTTAGAACTCCTCAACAAAATGGTGTAGTAGAAATGAAGAATCGCACATTGTTAGAAATGGCTAGGACCATGCTAAATGAAAATAGCATGCTAATTTGAGCTGAAGCCGTCATTGCTATATTGTAAATAGAGTTTTCGATAGTCAAAAGAAAACTAAAACCCCATACAAGCTTTGGAAAAATAGGACTCCAAATATTAGCTATTTCGAAGTTTTGGGTTGTAAATGCTTTATTTTAAACACAAAAGAAAATTTCAAAAAATTTGATTCAATATCCGATATTGAAATCTTTGTAGGGTACTTACCAACTAGCAAAGCTTATAAAGTCTTCAACAGAAGAACTCTAGTCTTTGAAGAATCTATGCACGTTACTTTTGATGAAACTAATCCTTTGGTCGTGAGAAATGTTTTACAAATGATGTAGGATTGGAAACTCCTTTCGAACAAATGGATATTCAAGACCGAAGTAAGGATGATCCAAAATAGGAACACAAAAGAGAAGTAAACGTTCAACAAAGCGACGTAGAACCTACTGAAGCATCAAATGATACCACTCTACCAAAAGAATGGATGTATGTCCCTTCCCATCCACAAGAACTTTTTATTGGTGATCCATCCAAATGTATTATTACTAGAGCTTCTACTAGGAATCACCTAAATAGTTGTGCTTTCATCTCACAAATTGAACCAAAAAATTTCAAGGAAGCCGAGTTTGATGAGTTTTGGATCCTAGCTATGCAAGAAAAACAAAATCAATTTAAAAGAAATCATGTTTGAAATTTAGTTGCTAGACCAGATGATCAAACTATTATTGGTACAAAATGGGTATTTAGAAATAAACGAGATGAAGATGGAATTATTGTGTGTAATAAGGCTAGATTAGTGGTCCAATATTATAATCAAGAAGAAGGTATTGATTTTGTAGAAACCTTGCACCTGTTGCTAAATTATAATCCATTTGCATACTTCTTTCATTTACTTGTTATAAAGGATTTACTCTTTATCAAATGGATGTCAAAAGTGTATTTCTAAATAGTTTCATTCAAGAAGAAGTTTTTGTTGAGCAACCACTTTGTTGTAAAGTTCACTAGTATCCGAAATATGTTTTCAAACCTAAAAAGGCTCTTTATGGTTTAAAACAAGCTCCTAGAGCTTGGTATGAAATATTGAGCAAATTTCTACTTTCAAATGATTTTTCATGATGTAAAGGGGATACTACCCTTTTTGTCAAAACTCAAAAGAAAATTTGGTGCAACTAATATCCATCTTTGTGAAGCATTCTCAAAATGCATGAGCATGGAATTTGAAATGAGTATGATGGGAGAACTCATATTCTTCCTTGGTTTCCAAATTAAGCAAACTAGATATGATATATTCATCAATCAAAATAAGTATATAGTGGATATGATCAAGATGTTCGAAATGGATGAATTGAAGCCTATGAACACTCCCATTAGTTCATTCGTAAAATTAGATAAAGATGATCAAAGTACTTCTGTTGATGTCACAAAAATATCGAGGTATGATGCGATCACTTCTCTACTTAACTACAAGTAAACTCGACATTATGTTTAGTGTATGATTATGTGCTAGATTTCAATCAAATCCTAAAGAATCTTACCTTAGTGTTGTAAAACGAACTTTTAGATATCTTAGTGGCACTAGAACCTTAGGGTTTTTGTATTTGATAAGTACATTTTACACAATTATTTTGGGCTACAAACATGGACAATTATTGATAAATATGTTGAAATATAGCTTAATTCTATGAAATTTGTGTTTTGCAGGACAATGTGATGAATGTGGCGGATATTATGAGAAACAAAGTGAAAAATGACTAAAACCAAATAAAACCAAAGTTCAAGGACCAAGATGCAAATAATAAAAAGATGACCCGGAGGAGGAATTGAACATGTGGAGATGGCTAGGTCGAATTTAGCTAAGGAATGAATTATTGTTTGAAGAAGAAGCGGGAAAAGAGGTCAAGAAATGCAAAATGGTGTTCGAGGACCAAAATGTAAAACTATGGAAGTTTGCCAATACTATGCGGTCACATAGCACAAGAAACAATGTGGTCGCATAGGTTAATTCAGGGTATTCCAGGGCCACTTTAAGCTCTACTATGCGGTTGCATAGTATTTAACTACAAGAATTTTGGTTTCCTTATTCAAGTAAAATACTTATGGAAACAAATCTTGGGATGCGTATTTAAACCATAGGGCCATCCAAAATGAAGGAAGGAGATTCATAAGGGTTTTTAAGAGAAGAAACAAAGGAAGAATGAGAAGAACAATACTACGAAGCGAATATTAAACTCAAGAATCGAATTTGTTATGTCGTTCTTCATTTATTTTTCTGATTTTCTTCATTCCACAATGCTAGGCTTGGTTAATTCTGTACTAGGGTTAGATGAACTATGTTGTATGATTCTTAAATTTTAGTTTTACATCTTTGATACCAAACCACGTTTTGAGTAGTTTGAATGGTTTATATGAATTTCTTTTATCCATAATTATTGTATACGTAATTGTGTGAGTTTGGTAGCGTATTTCATGCATTCAAAAGAAGAGGAATATGTTTGATGCGGTATAAATCATCATAGGGTCCGATATGGAATAGAAATATATTGCTATACCCTATGTGAATCTTTAAGTGTTGACAAAACCTTATGCATTCTTGTATTTTTGCATCCATTATAGAAATATAGTCGGGTCTCATATTGAAATAGGTTTAACTTTACTCGAAAGAGACCGTTAAATTTAGGAGCATTGATTCTTTAATATTTCAATCATGTGTTAAAGTGTAGAACTAGGTTTAAAGAAAATTACTACATAGTGATTTGTGATCCTAGTACATTCATCACATATTAGAAAAACTTCAACTTGCATTCAATATAAATTTGTTAAAGCATTCATAATCACATCCACATCATTAATTTAGTTATAAATTCATCAAAACAAACACTCTCGTTCTTATTGTTTCGGTTAAACATGGTAATTAGAATTAGAACTAATCAATCCTTGTGGGACGACACCCGGACTCAAAAAGACCACTTTAGTACTTGTTAACGAACTGTGCACTTGCGGTGTGTTTTATTCGAATATATTTTCATGAACAAGTTTTTGGTGTTGTTGTTGGGGATTGAATTTAGTTTCATTTTATTTATCTTGACACTAATTCGAATATTATTTTTTATTTTTATTTAATTTGTTTTAGTTAGTTATTTTTTTAGTAATTTATCTAAGTGCTACTTTTGATCCTCTCTTAGGTTTTGTATGCGAAGGTCGCTTAACGGTGACTTGATTCCAGCTGATCTAGAAATCGAACACACCTTCCATCATAAGCAAAGAAAAGCAAGAGCAGTATAACAAATGGTTAATGCACAAAATGAACAAGTGGTTCAAGTCAATGAAGAGGAAATTGTTGATGAGGGAAACATGCTGGCTGGGGATTTTATGACACCGTAAATCACTCAAAGTCAATCCAGCATCGTGTATCCTCTGTTTGGACAGCCTAACATCCAGTTGAAGACCAATGTCATACAATTATTCCAAAGTGACAGTTTTATGGCAGAATTGAAGAACATGCTGAGGAAGTGTCTTCATCACGGTATTAGCAAAGACTCCAAGTTCAGTATTTTTATGCGGGATTACTTCCATCATTCAAAAGCATGGTGGATTCTTCATCGAATGGTTCATTATCAACAAGAACCATTGATAACACATTGAAACTATTCGAGACAGTGTTGACTACTTTAGTATTGTGGGCTTCTGAATGGGTGGTTCAAAGGAAGATGCCAGGTGTATACGAGGTGGATGCTTACTCAGCCTTGACTACAAAAATAGACTCGTTGTTCCACATGGTGGATAGCATATTACAAACAGCTAACGTTGCACAAGCTAAAAAGTCGAGCTGTGAGGAGTGTAGAGAAAATCACAACACAGTGGATTGCCCAATTTTAGCTCAAAGTATGGAACAAGTGGTCTTCGTACAATGGGGACAATGTCAACAAAATAATCCACATTCAGAAACCTACAACCTAGGAAGAAGGAAACACCCTAACTTCTGTTGGGGTGGTCAGAATCAGAATAGGCCATAGGATCAATTTTAGCAGCCGGAGAAGAAGTTGTAGTAGGAAGAAGTTTTTGATAAATTGATGGAGAAAACAAATCCTTACATGGAAGCCAACAACTAGTTTATGAGAAAAACTAAAACAACTCTCCAAGATCAGAGTGCTGCTATTAAAAACCTGGAAACTCATATGGGATAGACGATACTATCTATGAATGCCAAAGCCCCAGGTTTACTACCTAGCAATACAAAGATCAACCTCAAGGAACATGCTGAAACAATATATAGAAGCGGAGTGAAATTGTCAGAAATTCTTACCAAGAGGCATGCTGCGAGTAAGGAGAAAATGCCTTCTTCGGATGAAGAGCAAGTGGAATAGACTGAACAGACACCTAAAGCATCTACTAAGGAGAGTCTAGAAACACCAAAGGTTAAGGAGAACAATCCTTACGAGCCTCCTATTCCATTTCCTTAGATATTGAAAAAGCACAAGTTGGATCAACATTACAAGAAATTTCTAGAGGTCTTCAAGAAATTACATATCAACATTTCGTTCGCCGATGCGCTTATTCAAATGCCTAGCTATGCCAAGTTCTTTAAGGACATTCTATCTAACAAATGCAAGCTAGTGGAGCATGAGACGATAATGTTAACTGAGGAATGCAACGCTAGAATCCAAAAAAAGCTACCTCCAAAACTTAAAGACCCAGGGAGTTTTACTTTACCTTGCACTATTGGGAATTGTCATTTTGATAAAGCTTTATGTGACTTAGGTGCGAGTATTAATTTGATTCCACTTTCTATTTTCAGGAAACTCAATTTGGGAGAGGCTAAAACAACAACGGGGACTCTGTAACTGGCAGATCGATCCCTTACCCACTCAAGAGGGATTATAGAAGATGTACTAATTAAAGTGGAGAAATTCATCTTCCTAGTGGATTTCCTTATCCTAGACATGGAGCAAAACAATGATGTACCACTTATATTGGGCCGACCATTCTTAGCTACTAGGAGAGCACTCATCGACGTACAAAAGGGTTAGTTGATTTTGAGGATCGATGATGAACAAGTTGCTTTCAATGTCTTCAAGGCCATGAAATTTTCTACTGAGTCAGATAGCTATTTTGAGATAGATGTAATTGAAAAAGTGGTCCTAGACACATTTCTGCTACACGACTCGTCAGACGCGTACGAATCCTGTATTGCACATTCTCAATCTACTCACTCTGATTTCTTGAGATTGAGACATGTACAAGGTTCTTGGAAACTAACCCACCTTACATGCAAAAATGTCAATTTGAGGAATTAGGAAACCAGAACAATGCCACTACCATCTATTCAACAGCCTCCAAAGTTGGAACTTAAGCAACTACTGCCTCATCTTCGTTATGCTTATTTGGGGGAGTCTTCTACGCTCTCGGTGATTATTTCGAGCTCAGTTAGTGAGGTGAGGGAAAGAGACTGCAGGTGCTCCAGGAAAATAAAACAGCAATTGGATAGTCTATTGTGGATATTAAAGGGATCAACCCTTCACTATACATGCACAAGATTCTCATGGTGGAAAATTTTAAACCCTGTATAGATGGCCAGAGAAGGCTAAACCCGAACATGAAGAAGGTGGTTAGGGTTGAAGTATTAAACTCCTAGATGCCGCATCATTTACCCAAAAATTGGCACGACATGAATATTTAGAGACTGAAGTTTGAGGTAGGAAAACACATTCTGTTATATAACTCGATGCTCAAGCTATTCCCTAGGAAGTTGAGGTCAAGATGGTCAGGGCCATACACAATCAATAAGGTGTTTCCATATGTAGCAGTTGAAATCACTCACGATAGCAAGGGAATATTTAAAGTGAATGATCAGTGGTTAAAACCTTATTAGAGAGGTGATCAATGTGTTGTGCATAAGTTTGGGGGTTTTGGAATGGTATTTAGTTGATTTGGTGAGAAAATCACGCATTTTGATGCAAAAACTATCAAATTTTGAGCTTTTTGGGATCAACATGTGTTTTCAAGTTTAAAATTGTATTTGGAACCAAATTTAAGGCATTCATGCATACCAAATGGTTTAAAATGTTTTTTGACAAGTTGTGGGGGCATTGGAATGCTGTATTGCATTGTGGATTGAAAATCAAGTTTTTAGTGGAAATTGACCAAAAAAATGAGTCTTCAAAGAGTGGAGTATGTTTTAACATTTTCCACATTTCACTTACTTATTCCATTCATGTGAACTTCTCCAGCATGAAAATCGAGGCCTCGTATGTCTCAAATGGTCGAACAAGTAACTTTGTGCAACAAGCTGTCGACACCTCCATTGTAGTCTATGCGACTGCATAGACTACTATGGGATGCGATCACAAGGAAGTGTTCATGGCCAAAATTAGCCCTAATATTTTCCTCTATGTGGTCACATAGAGTAAATTAGGCCCCTTTATAAAAAAACATGCACACCACACACACCGTCCCATTCACTCAGGCACACGGCCACACACGTACGTGGACACGACATACACCACCACTCGAACAACCTTCGTACATGACACATACCCACAAAACATCACTCAGATTCATCCTCAGGGTGTTTGGGGAGATCATCATCGTTCTCTGATTTTTCCAAGTCTAATCAGTGGAATTTCCAAGAGTGCGGTGTTACTATCCCATCCGGGGAGCTTCCGGAGAAACCTAGCCCCTTCATTAAACGGACTACCTTGGAGGCTCAGGATCAAGCTAGGGAAAAACATAGATAGAAGCAAGAGAGGGAACAATTGGGGCAGCAGCAGGCTGTACAGGGTCAGGAGGTTGAGGATGCAGAGATGGCTGAGGCACCACCGGTACCTCTGGATGTTGATACAGAGTTCCTGAGACAGATGTTCGCCACTATGACCGGTTCTAGCCAAGATATCGAGAGTCTACAGCAAGCTGTGGGCACCATGGGCACAGATCTCCAAACAATAAGGAATGTCATGTTGAGAACCAGGAACTTCGCTTCTACCACTAGTCGAGAGTCTTTGGCTGCGAGATGAGAGGTTGAGATCCTGAATGGACGGTTGAATCACTATATGGGCATATTTGATGGGATTCAGCTGAGGGCTGACGAGACTTGGGATCATTTGGGTAACATCGATACTGAGATTCAGGATCAATCACTCCACATTCAGGGCATGCAGGCCGAGCTTGCACAACAATTCAAGTTGATGAGGTAAATTCTCGTATGACTCCCACCACCATCATCAGATAGGGCATCCGGTTCCGATTTCCATCCACCACCTCCATACTGATCGGGGGTGTTTTCTGAGCCCCATTAACTTTATCTTATTGTGAATTTGTCCTGATTGTTATGCACTCTTTAATTTTGCCTGGTGTTATTAATCATAACATTGAGGACAATGTTTGACATAAGTTTGGGGGTATCATTCATCATATTTTACTTTGAATGTGCTTGGAGTATATAAAAAATGGGGAAAGAGGAGATACCATCTATGTACTTTGAATGTATGGTTATTAATTTGTAAAAGATAGGGGAATATGAATTACGTGATAAATTTAAAATGTATATTTCTCTATCGATATGATATCAATTGTTCAATCTTATCCTGCAAATCATCTTGTTTGTTATAATTAAGAATGGACAAATTGTTGATCTTTAGTTGATCTCACATTTTGATTATAACAAACAATTTGTTTTATCTCTAACAATTGAATTCAAATCTTCATAGCTAGTATGACCAAATCAATCAATTAAAAATAAAAGGATTGCTACTAAAAGACTCGCAATTTACTATCAAAGAAAATCGAGATGGAAGTCGAGCAATCACGTCAAATCAATCGAAGCATTAATGTCGATTCAAGCATTCATTGAAGATTTTAGACTTAGATGCTTTGAATTCATATGTAAATGTAAAATGCTTTAATCTTTAACAATGAATCACTAAAAGCTCAAAAGTTAAGTTTTTATGCGCGAGATAAATTATTCATAAAAACGCTTGCATAGAAATTATTTTCAAAAATATAAAAATTTTCACTTGATTTTTCAATCTTTTACTAATATCACTTATCTTGAAAGTGTTGAGTTAAAATGTCCTTCAAAAGTCTACACCTTTTAAAATAAACACGAAAAGAAAAATCCGGAAGAATTTTGTCCTAGCATAGGTCCGGTTCGTCCAACGGAAAAATTTCAACCGTTTTGATTTTTGACGCACAATGACTAGTTTAGTCGTTCCATTCAGTAGGCGGATGTCTGGATGGGTTGTCTGATTGGGTAGAAATTTTGGCGTTTTGACCGATATAAACACCACATCACTTTACATTCAATAAAACATTTGTAAGAGCATTTATGTGATATTTTCTTAAGTAAAGTTATATTGATTTATCTTTATCAAATCATTTACTATGAAACACTTTTGATTGAATAAAATTTTATAAATTATTCTACTTATCAAAGTTTTTATCACCTAACACTTGAGCTTCATTCATTGCTATATATTAAAGTGTTAGCATAGTTCTCTCTTGGTACTTAATTTGATCATATCATTTATTAAGAAAAAAGTTTCAATTGTATAATCAACTTCCATTTTGTAGGTCTTGTTAATATCCCGTAAAACTCAACATTGTATAAGGATCGGTACTACTTGTTTGTAAGTCACCGAAAGCATTGTAAATGGTACATTGCACCACAAGTCAATCAATATAGTAAAAAGGTCTTGTTCGTGTCGAAGAGCTTAGTAACGGAGGACGTAGATCATTTTGAATCAAACATCCACAATTATATCGTTTCCATCATCTCTCCTTTTTACTTATCGCATTTACATTTGTGCTTATTATTTGATTTTATGTTTTTAATGGGCTATAATTTGTAATTCTATATATATAAGGTTTTCATGATTGAAATCATATAAATAACATCAAATTCATTCATCATCATCATCCAAAATCAAAGATCAAACCTAGTTTTTATATTGTACTTCAAAGTTCCTTTTTCCATGTTTTGTTTGCTTGATTTAAACTTGGATTAAAGTTTGTTTACTCCTACAAACTATTTACCATAAAAGCTTTCAAGCACTTAACCCGGTGGCGATAAATATCGTTTGATATCAGTGATTCATAATCGTGTTCAAACCTTCTATTTTAGAAATTTCTTGTTTCTGGTTTTATTTTCTTTTTTTCATCAACTCTTCTCAATAGTACACACACCTTGCACGCATGGTCTTTTGGAGTGAGATATGTTCACTCAATGAGAGATAGAAGAAGCATTTGGAAGAGTTCCACCTAAAAGATATTGCACTATTTTTATCTCCATTTCACAAAATATTAGGATGCGTTTGATTGAAATTTTTCCTTGAATTGACCTTAGTTCTTGAATTAGTTGTATATTTGCCTCATTTTTGTTATTTTTTAGAGACTGAGTTTGTTTTCAACTTTTCTGGTGGCATTCGTTGTTTTATTTATGACATTCATTTTTTCAATTTGGAAATGTGAATAAAAAATTGTTGTTTCCAATTGAGAGTTTTTGAATGAATGAGCTGCACGTACACATTAGTGAGATATACACCAACGTATGTTTCATTTATGCATATATATAAATTATGATGTTACCAAAAATCGTCACATGTTGATTTCCGAACTTCATGATTGATGGTGATCACGAATATAATCTCTAGTACATGAAACAAAGGCGTCAGGTGTGCCTTCGTTTCCACTCTGGTTCGGAATGGTAAATAGGAAGTTCTCAACCCCGGGATTAAACAAGCTCTGGCCGTACATAAATTATACACATCAAATTCATTCTTATAAGAATTTATACTTTAAAGTATTACAAGTTTCAATATTGTAACTCCCATATGTAGAAATATAAATGCTTCAATTTTATTATCATTGTACATAAGACAAGAATGGTCGAGATTGAAATACCTCTATATTTATAATTTTGTATGTATATGCATAAGATATTGTACTGCTTTGATCTTATCATAGTAAATCTATGACGTACACACGCCCAAATATCATCAATTATTTAAGTCATATAAAACTCTAATCGATTAAAACATTATTTATTTATTTTATTTTATTTATTTGTTAATTATTATTTTTTGCTGTTTCTCTTACTTGGGTACATCAAGGCTAGAGCTTTTTCCGTTTTCATGCAGGTCGACTTGTGCAATTAGTATTTCAAGGTTGTGCGAATTTAACTTTTAATGTGGTTAAATGGGCTTGGAATGTGGGGTCTGAATATGTTTGTTAGTAACTTTATGTACATATTTGGGTGTTGATAACATGCAATCGGTTTAGTACTTGTTTGTTGTTGTTGTTTTTTTTTTTATTTTTTTTTTTTGGAGAAATAATTGGAAGTTAACCACAATTCTTAAATTAATTGTACGCTTGCCTTGTTGTAATTATTTTTAATTACTGAATTATGTTGAATCTTTTTTATGTCAATTCTTGTTTTATTTACGATATTAATTTGGTTAATTTAGAAAATGTGAACGACAAATGGGTGCTTGCATATGAGAGTTCATGAAATGAATAAGCTGCAAATATGCATTAGTGTGATTAGCACGAACCTTGCGCATATGTTTTATTTTGCATATAAAAGTTTTTTATTAAGAAAGTACATTAATATTTTTACGAGGCTCAATATCAAAAAACAAAGGTTGTCGAGGAGTCAGATATTTATACATTCATAATTTTATAAGTTTATGCAGTGACAAGAAGAAGAAACATTACGTTAAAGAAATTGAACTACTTTTATCTCCCTATGGTTGGGATCTTTCATTCACATTTTTTTCCACCAAGAACGTCTTCTAAAACTCTTTGACCAAAGTTTTAAATCTATTGGATTTTTTTCGTCTTTTTTTTTCATTAGTAATATTTACAAACTAAGTCTAGATCAGAAAATATCACAGCCTAATACCTTAAGACAAGACTTGATGCTTCTCATATTTGTATAATCAAGGTTAGAGCTTTATTCTTCTTTCATGCAAGCTTACTCGTACAATTAGTAGTTTGAGCCTTGGTTGGCGAATTTAACTGTTAATATGGTGAAATTGGGATGAAATTGATTATAATGTGGTGGTCGTAGATGTTTCTATGTAATTTGGGGTACATAATTTATTTTCTGTAAGAAGCTAGATTTGTTTAAAGGGTGTTTTGGTTTGTTAAATAATATGATGTTAACCTCAATTCTTGAATTATTTGGACATGTTGACCTCGAAAAATGGTCCGAC
>CAIGRP010013155.1:0-11563 GCA_903798385.1 Fraxinus cuspidata
AGACTCGGCAATCAAGCACAGCATGAGGCTAACTATAGTAGATCAAGCACAGCATGAGGCTAACTGCAGCAGATCAAGAGGTTACAATTCCTGATTTCCTCTTTCAATTTGCAGCTGCTTTCAGTTAATGTTCATTGCTTAGTGATTGCTCGCTTTCTAGCTAGAAAAGGTGGTTCGGAAGCTTCCTCTCTCCCTACCAGCAAGACAAGATTCTCATTTCTCTTAGTGAACATATTATAGGAGTAAATCATCCACTCAAGTCAAAATTCTAATAATAAGTGCTAAATTTCCTTATTTATTTATGTTTTTACTGGCCCCGGGTCCCTGCAAATGAAAGATTTAAGTGATTATGAGCAACTTTGGTGTAAAATTAGAGTTATTTAAAAATTATTTTTCTGTTAAGTCAAAGTCATTAATTTCAATCACACATTTATAATTATTACTTATTTATTAAATACACATTTTGTAAGACGCAACACTATTACTCCCTTGTCCCATTTATATAAGTTTGTTTTATTTTTCACACGGATTAAGAAAATATTATTTAATGTTATTGGAAAAGCAATTTTTGCCAAAAAATTCCTAGTTTACCTTCATTTAATTAACAATAACTAGTACTGAATTATTATTGGAAGTAGTAAAGAAATAAAGTTATGTTAGTAAAAGAATAAAATAAAACATTCTTAGTAAAGAAACAAGGCCATATAATTGGGACAATAAAATAAGGAAAGTGAGCATATATAAATGGGATGGCGGGAGTAGTTTACAAATATTGAGAACAAAAAAGTGCAAATTTTCCATAAAAGAATACTGAAAGGTTCATGTTCGTTCTATCCCATAAACATCTTCATGCCTTGAATATAAGGCAAAGGAGTTGTAAGAAAATGAGATCAAAAGATAAAAGTCCTCCCTATAGGCGATATGTCTCTTACTTCACAAAATTCTCTAGGCCGAACTGTAGCAGTTCGTCATCATGCCTCAAAAATCAACGTTGATCGCCAAAAATTCAGAAATTATATCTTCAGTTGGCAAAGACAATATATACAACAAGAACACTTACTTTTTTGCACCACTTTGGTTGACATCTTTCAGCTAGTTGCAAGAATATGATGGAAAAATCAGTTAACTGCAGCATACTGCTTATCTCAATCTAGATTTAGTCCAACATCTGGCGGCACTAGTTTTGGAAAGAGACTACAATCTTTTATGTAAGGCTACTATTTACCATCTTCCACATAATCTAATTCTGATGAATATAGCTCATCATCTTCACTGAACAGTTCATCACTCACCGATCCCCAGCTTTGAGAACTTGTATTTTCTGCAGCGGTTGCTTCAGAATATTTACATATGCATGGAAATGGGTTTTCATGGAACTCGCCCCTGCCGGGCTGTACCTCATTTGGTTCTCCCATGAAACCAATTTGGAATTTTAGGACTTGTGAGGCAAATTCTTCCCATGTCATATTATCGCGATTGAGGAAAAGTTGGTAAAGCTTTTTAGCATTTGGGCGGATTGTTGGTTTGTGGCCAAAATATCTCCTGCAACAAGAAACGCCGTTGTCATTTTTCGTGCCGGTAGTAAAATTGAAATATTCCTCAACAAAAACAGATCTATAGCTGGTGCTAGAGATTCAGAGCGAAAATTCTAAAAGCAAAATAAAGAATAATTTACCTTCTACCAGAGAGCATTCTTGCCATGTTTCCATTGTTATTGGTGCTGAAAACATCACTTTTATCACAAACAATGAAGTCCAATGCAGCCATGCGAGAAGAATATGACGATAGTGCTGCTAGCTCTTCTTTGCTGGCAATAGTCTCTTTGGAATGAAGATTTGGGAAAAGAGCTCTCAGAGGTGCCAATGTATCTTCACCCCCATATATTTCACCAGATGCTACATATATATGAACATCATTTCCAAAACCCAATGCTCTCAACATCAGGCCAACCTCCTCGGGAGTTAGTGGACATCTTCCTTGCCTTCTTTCCTTGTCAGGATTTTTCATCTGCATATCATGCCAAAATAGTTAACTGTAAGGCAGGCTCTAGGCTTTTTTTGTTCAGAGCAAGGTTGAAGTTTTGTAGCAGGATGATTGACTCACATGTAAAGTTTTCCACCTCTTTCGTATTAACCCAAAGTCTTTCGTTTCTCTCTCCCCTCCGCCATAATAGCATCCAGAGAAAGCTAGCATATCGGATTCGAATCTGTTGATTGAAAATTCATTATCAGCAAGAGTGCTCCCCAGGTATGATATCAAGTGAATGATCTCACAGCAGCATGTATTTTATATTTCAAAAGATTCTCATACAGTACACTTAAATCCTAGCCAGAGTTGTATTTTCTTCATGTATTCCTTTACATTCAATGAGATTATCATGCATGTACATGAACTTGCTGCAGGCAAGCTTGCTGAACATTTAATGCACTACTTTAGCAAAACAATCATCCCAATTAACTAGAAGTATTAATGTAGCAAGATTAAAGACCAAACAGACAGATGATTACTGAAGTCTGGAAAATTAACAACTATGAATTAATAGCTTTCATACCTTAAATGCAAGGCAACAAAATTCTTGCTTTTAATTCTCATTCTTTCAACCAATTTTCTACCCATCTCAAGTATAGGGTCAGTAAACTTCAAAGCGCGGTAATTAACTCTACATCTCAGTTTCTGTAACTCTGTGTTAAGTCGATTTGAGAGCCTGTAATCAAACTTTGTAAGCTGAACAGCCTGCACCTGAGAAACAGACATTGTTCCCAATTCAGTTGTCTGTTCCCAATTCAGTTTTGAAACTATTGAATTTTTTGGAAGTCTACAAGGATTAACAGCAAAAACCATCATGTCATCATTTGGCCAAATGTGAAAAATTAAATTCAAGACAGAGTAGTCATCCCTCTCTCTCCTAATCAATCTTTGATCCCGTTCCGTCCACCAACTCCCACAGCATTCTAATGTCAAAATACTAATCTGTTATCGCCAAATATAACCCCTTATTACCTTTCAAAGTCCTTCGATTATTATTTCAATCCTTCTCAAAATATTGTCAGTCCACCAAGTGAAAAATGACCTGTTTTAATGACTTCTGCTCTAAATTAATTATTAGTTTTGATTGTACCGCAAAGTTGTTTCAGATTAGCTAGCTAAACTCAACCGGCAATTGGTGCTGGCATACATGGTGAGGCAGCAATAGAACAACCATGATCCATGATCTAGTCTAATTTCTAAGCATTTTAAATGGAAACCGCCAGCTATGGAAGTATAAGAACTCTTCCAGGAACCGTACTTCATCTAGCACGACTATCTCAATTGTAGAATGCATCATATAGACAGACATAATCAGTAAAAACAATTTCTATGAATGATGTCAGGGACTTACATGCTTCTTACTAAAAATGGGCGAGATACGAGTCTCATAGCACTTCGGGTTGCATTTTCTAGGAACACGTGTAGTTATTACTTTACCCACGCTTTCCGGAAGCTGTTTGATAATTTTGACATCTTTTGACAAATATGTCATAAACCAGTCGACATCAAAGATCTCAGAGAAGTTGCTGCCACAAACAACTCATCGAATTAATTAAATGAAAAATTGTTTCATAGTTCTAAGAATTCAAATTGTTAAGTCTGAATTTACCAACGAACCTGGTATCCTTCCAGTAAGATTTTTGGTCCAGCTTTGGAATGATTAAGGTAGCATTCAAGATATAGGCTGCAACAACAGCATCTGTTATCTGCAGGCATAACAGGTAGAATTGGAGGGCTAAGTACGAACTACAACACCTATTAAACATGCGTAATCTTCACAAATGTAGCACTGGCTGCCCTCCACCAATTACAAGAAACTCTTGCACGAGAATCTCGAGGAGAACAGAAGGAAACTAAAATACACCATATTTTGAAGTAGAATTAAAAGATCAATTAGTATTTCCTTTGATGGATTTTTTGCACTAAATTATCAATTAAAAATTTCAGTTTGTGGACTATTGAATTGCATATTGATATATTGAGTGATTGAATTCTCTTCTCTGTTTCACTCTCCCCTCTGCATCATTGAGACTTCATTCAAATAGAGCAATTATTTTGAAAAAAAATTGAACTTTCACGAACAAAAGGCTTACCCCGGTTCTCTGTTGATTTAAGCCTCCACTCGTTGCAACTAACAAATACCGATTCGGTTGTGTGTTCAATTCGGCAGCTGCAACATGTGATTTTGTAAAACAAATCAAAACCAGTAAACAGAGATAATCCCTGACTGAAATTCCAATGAAAATCAGTTGATCACTCATAAATGAGCATGCAGGCAAATGAATACACATAAATAAGTAGATATACAGAGAGAGAGGTAGTACCTACAAACTTATCGCCGGCGTTACTGCAACCGTGAAAGAGTTTGGATTCGTTTGAAGTCCATAGTTCGCGGTCTACGCTTCCGCCACCCTCCTACTCGGAAAAGGAAAACCCATAAAAATAAAAAATAGAAGTGCAGACGCAAAAATACGAGAAGTGCAATCAAATCATAGCATATAAAAAAGAACATGAAAAGATCATCTAGAAACTCACCGGTACTAGAAAAACATTCTCTTTCTTTGCATTCATCTGAACCTCGGTTATATCAATGTTTACCTTCACGAACACCAAACGCACGAATCAAACACCAAAAACTCATAAAAACACAGATGTAAAAACAGGTGAGAAAAACAAAGTTAGTACAATACCGAGGAATTAAGACTGATGTGGTGGTGGTGGTGGCGATGGCGGTTGGTGATGGGAGGAGAGATAGATGAGAGAACGGCAAAGAGGAGGAGGAGGAATCCGGAGACGGCGGATACAAGAGGGAGAAGGTGGCTGAGGAGACGGCGGCGACGGAAAAAAACAACTTGTAAAATCTGCACTCCGATGAACTGATTATCTTTAAGTTTTTTCTTCTTCATCATGGCCAGGGCTATTGATTCATTGAATTCTAAAATGAATAAAGAAAAATGGTGACATACAATACAAGCATTCCTATATATACACCAAAACCAGAACAAACATTGAAAGAGTCTGTGTTGTACTTGGTCTATTTCCTATAGTTTTTGTTTTTTTTCTTTTTTTCCTTTTTCTTTAATTTTATTGGTTCATACGCAAGTACGAACATTTCTTCCTCGTTTGGTCCCACTTAAGATATGGAAAAAAATAAGACTAAGCACCCCAACTTTTACATGGAATGTTTATAGGTCCTTAAAATTTAAAAGTAAAGTTTAAGGTCTCTAAACTATTTAAAAATGTTATTTGGATTTCACGTGACAGGACGATTCAATATAGACGTTACAATTGCACTGTAAATGTTTTTTGGATTTCATGTGATGGGAAAATTCAATATTATGCTCTATTTGGTGAGGATTAAAATCAGTTTTTAGTATATTTTGATAGAAGTTAATGAAATGCGTGATTAAAAAATTGTGGGATTCGTGAAATATGTGATTTAAGCCCTTCTTTGACATCATTTTTTTCTCATTCTCATTCTCTTTTTTCTTTCTTCATTTCAACTACACATTCTACCAATAAAATAATATTACACATAAACTCAAAAATTCTCCTTACTTTTTAACAACACATTCTTCCATCAATCACTTTCCAAATCAAATTCTTCTCCAAAACGGGTGTCAAACACGCACCAAAATTCATTATTGATTTTGATTTAGATTAAAATTTTAATTTTAATTGGTATCAAACAAGGACATAGCATTAAAATTGCACTTGCACTATAATTTTAGTAAGTATTTTGATGATCTTGTCCTCTATTTTAAGTCAAGGGAAAGTTGCATTAAATTTTAACCTTTTCATCGACGATTTCAACAATTTGAGGACTAGATTTGTAAATATAAATAGATCGTAGGACTCAAAATCTAACTTGAGAAGGTTGAGGAGCTTGGCCTTAAATTTTCCTATAAAATATTGAATTTGCAGGAAAGGCTACCCTAGTTGGTCCCTATCCCTTTTGCTTTAGCCCCAAACTACCTGTTTGGGATTATCTCAGATCTGCTGAATCACTCACAATTACAATGTGAGCAGATCTGACACATCGACACTTGTTATATTTCCTAAAGAAGGTCGAATCATGTGAAATTAGCCGCAAATTGCTAATTACTCATATGCTTAACAACATTTAGATCTTGTATGAGAAAGTTTAAAAGTTGGATCAATTTAATATCCATTCGCTCGGGAACAATTACATTGAAAACTTCTCCACTCGAACTAATTCTCGATTTTAGTATAATTAATAAAGTAGGAAGAGTTGCCCTACCTTGTCTCTCTCCGTTGTTGACTCAACTTGTGAGAAAAGTTGGGTGTTACGAGTCATAAGAACTGAAATTCATATGCTTAGGTTTTGGCACGAGAAAAGAAAATATTTTCTCGCCTTTCTTACATAAGATATGAAACTAGTTTAATAGGTCACATTGGCTAGGTTGATCGTTCATCATCAAACCGGGAGTTTCATTCCATTTCTAGATCCCTTCAAGAGAGTCTAAAACTTCGCTATCTTATGCCTGAAAAGTCCTCTTCTTGAGCGATCCATTCTATGAGCGGGGTAGCAAGAAGAGAGAAAATCTTTATCTTTTTAAGTCGATCCCAATGATTTAACGAAAACTTGTTACGATCAAGCTCATTTGATTTGAGATCTTGTTGGGAAAAAGCATGGGTAGTAAGGCCAGTTCCTTTGGCACTTCGAGGCTGTCTTCGGCTCATGGAAGAAGGAAGCTACTCAAATATTTCTTGAGATATATAATTTTGTAATAATTATTTTTTATTAAATCTTTTATCAAAATCCATCTCAAAGAGTTCCTATCTCAATGTTTTCAAGTATCGAGATGATAAATGATTTCAAAACAAATCAAAACACAAACGAATATAAATACACAGTATATACTTACCAACTTTTTCAATAAAAGTACGCAATATTGTTGTCACTTTATTAGTTTTAAGTTACCAAACGCTCAGAAAAATGATTTCGGTATAAACATAAGCTCGAAAATATCTAACAATTCGTACTCTAATTTGAATGTACACTGTTTTATTTCTAATAAAAGTCTAAAATCAGAAGTAGCTCTTTTTTCTTTTTTTTTTCTTTTTTTTAATAATTTTGGTATTAGATTATTTATTAGTACGTCTATTTCTCATCAAGATTGTGACATTCTTCCGGCAACATCTTTTAAGGTTGTCTCGTGCATTCCACGTGATTCTCTGACCCTCCTTTTTCTTTTTTGTTTATGTTAGTTTTTAGAATCAAAACGGCATCTTACTGTTGAATTATTTATAATTAACTAATATATTCACTTTGTACTTAGGATTAAACGCTAAATTTGATGTTATTTAAGGTGGTGTGTTGTTGTCTTGTAGTGTTTTCTGTCTGAGATGTTAACTGATTCTAAATCTATGTTATTTAAATTTAATCAAGTTGGGACAGATAATTACCGTCCAGAAGCTATTTTGAAAGTTGTTGAAGGCAAACCTAGCTAAAGCGCGAGCTGTCTTATTAACTTCCAATTGTATTAATGAACAAGAGATTTCATAGTTATTAGATCCAACTCGGACATCGACCCAAACAAGGTATTGGGTTTCAGGTTACTGGTTGAACTGGTCAGTCAATAGTCGGACTGATGGGTCATTATATAAAAATCTTTAAAAAAGTATAAAAAAAATTTAGCCAAAATTATATTTTTTAAAATTATTTTTCACTAATTATTTAAATCTATAAAATAAAGTAAAAAGTTTGACCGAAATTTCTATAAAAATACTTTTAGAAAACACATATATGATTCATTGGATACATATAACTTATTGCACAGAAAAATATTGAAGTACCCTACAACTTTAATGGTGAGGAACTAATTGTTTCCAAAATTCAATTCTTTGGACCTCCAAATTTTTAAAAAGCAATTTTGAAATCGGTAAACCGATCGGATTAACTCGATCAAAACCGCCGATTAACTTGATCAAAGTTGATTTTTGATCGAGTCATGTCTATTCCTATTAAATTAATCGACCCGGCTCGAGCAAGGGCTGGGGTCACATGTTTTCCGGTAACCTGCCCGGGCAATGGTCTAGATCATCAATTTTCTTGCCCGATTGGTCGGTTCCGACCGGGTCGTCTCCAAAATGCAATTACAAATTATGGTTTCAGGTAAAGAATTTCTTTATATAAGCCAATAATATAATTATATTACTCAAATGCCTGGTTTCCTTCAAATGAGTTCCATATTTGTATTTTGACCGTTCATTTGATCCAACAGTCACCATTACTCAAATTCAATCACAAATAAATATATATTTGGACCTCGTCGTATGGAATATTTCATTGTTCATACCAACTTATCATAATATATATATATATACACACAATCCAAAACTCTATATTTTAAACATGATCATGATTTGATCTAATCACTGTTAAAGTTAGAACAAAAAACAATATGATTTTTGCAAAATTGATAGATATAAAAATTACACCTTTTACGAACATTGCTATCATATTCTTTAATCTCAAACACTATACTTTCAGATTATACGAAATAATGGCTCGAGAATCGACATATACATGAGCATGAATTGTCACAACTCACAAGCTCGACCCTTTAGCTTCAAACTTTCAAATAAACCCGAAACAAAGCACCAACTTCTAGGTAAATATCACAAATTAATCTATTTCTGGAAATAATGTAGAAGTTGATATGTTTATTCCATCAAGAACAGCTCAATACGTCAAGATCAATATCAAAGCATTTAATATTATATTGATATTTCTAGTCTCTATTTTTCAAAATTTATGTGTGTTGATTTTATCCACCAAAAGACACCTAAACTTCAACTGCTTTTGTACAATAAAACAATAGCTGGTCAACCAATTGGAAATATTCAAAATTATCAAATACTACAAGGTTAAGTAACGTGATTAATTTTTTATTATGTTTGAAACATCTAGGGTTGGTCTGTGAGCTGTCAATGCCTCGATGTTTAAACTGTTAATCCCATCTTATAAACTATTACATTATTTTTGGTGGTTGACTGAACGAAATATATGAATTAATAATTTTTGAAGCATCTAGGATATAAAATTTTGTGGAGGGGCACCAACTCCAAGCACCACGACTCCCATTATATGGATACAAAATTGTTCTATTGTCAACAAGATAAAATGTGTCCAATCACCGTCAACAAGTCAAGTTGTTATTGTTGACAATTCAACAATGATTATGACTTGACTTTTGTTGAATTGTCAACAATAACAATTCGATAACTGACGTGACAATGGGCACGATAAGCTCATGCCCTCGGTGGATAGGAGATCGTCTCAGTATGTGGATCTACACTAAGATAAAATCTAGAGTTTGCCAACAATTGCATGGTGAAATTGCGACGTTAATCTTCATTTTACTACGTCTGTTCGTGTTGGAAACATATTTTTTGAGAATTATTTATTAATTGTCTTTTTAAATTTTATGAATTTTAATGGTAGAGCTTCTTTGTAATTTAGTTTTGTATTAGTGAAGTTTACATGCACGTGATTTGGAGTATTAAAATGTCAAAATTTAAAGTTGGAGACCAAATTGTTAGAAACACTATAGATTTGAACTATTCGTGAAAGTTTTCACAAAGGCTATTAATGCGATTTTCCATTAAAAATTGATGTGAAGGTATGGCCTAGTGGCCCATCGAGCTAGATTACATTGAGCTTGGAATTGGACTTGGACCAACCCAACACCGAAAAGACTATCTCCCCTCTGTACTCTCTATTCAAAATTCCACATTTTTCCTTCTTGATGTTTTGATTTTTTAAGTCGTTTTTTTTTTTTTTTATTTGCTCGGCATTTCGCCCACTCTTAACTGAGGCAGCCTATGGTATTATTGATGTGAGTTTCTTGGTCTTTTTCCAATAATCGTGCTTTTGAATCTTCTTTTTAGACAATCCTCTCACTGTACAATGTCTGATAACATTTTCCAGAATTTGATTGATGATCGATTTGAATGAACTGGTAAGCTTTAATCGTTGAACAAATTATCTTCTATCGACATGTGCATGAAGATAGATTGAGCTACTTCTAACGCGGCCTCTTCTTTTCTTCCTCCCAAATGGGTGCTTTTCCTTTTTCTTTTGATGAAATTGGCTGAGTTTTTGTGCCCAGATGATCGGCACTCTTCTTGCTTTGTGTGGCTAATACGACTCAATGATTATATCATCTAGCTGTACCATCATTCCAACCATCCTTTCCCTGGTAGGTCAAGCTATTTAACCCTCTTCCTTCGATCGAGCTTTATTAAAAAATCAATCTTGCCTTCAACGATTCAAACTAGGGGTAACAATTGCTTTTTTATACATCCATATGGCAATGGCCTTCTCTCATAGGTTGCCCAATGTTACAAGTGTTACTTAGGTATTCCCAATCGACTAACTGTTGTGAGAACTAGAAAATTAGAAGTTGTGTCTTAATCTTGCGAAACTACTTGAAAGTCTTTTAATGGCATGACCGATGATGCTAGCAAGCCTTGTCATTCAGATGAAGAGAATATCATATGAAAGCCGAATATCATATGAAAGCCAGATTCTTCCCTTATCAATCTTTGAGAAGTCTGATTGTGCCAATTTCCTTAGTTGACAATGTTAGGTCCAAATTGTATTGGCGAGTTCCATGTCCAAAATCATAGTTTATTGAGTTGTAATTAAGGTCAAAGTGTCGGAGGTTGGTAGTATGTTTTNTATGAAAGCCAGATTCTTCCCTTATCAATCTTTGAGAAGTCTGATTGTGCCAATTTCCTTAGTTGACAATGTTAGGTCCAAATTGTATTGGCGAGTTCCATGTCCAAAATCATAGTTTATTGAGTTGTAATTAAGGTCAAAGTGTCGGAGGTTGGTAGTATGTTTTAAAGGAGTCAAAGGCAGAACAAAGAGAAAAAGTCATCACAAAATTGCTCGATGTCCGGCATAGAGCTCTCCAGCGAAAAAAGCAGTGAAGCCATCGCTCGCCAATCCTGTGCCCAGCGCTCCAGCAGACGTTTGACCGTTCGTTACCCGCGAGGTCACTACTCAAGTGGTCGTATTATTCAGCCAACCCTATGTCGCGATTTTCAATATATTTTACAGGTCCAAACGACTTCAAACACTTCATATTATAAATATCCAAGCCATACTTCGTCTCTATTGTTGATTGAGCCTTTATTCATTCAAGAGAACATCCTATAGAGATTGAACTTCAATTATATAATTCTCTTTTATTCAACCATAAGATCAAAATACAAAAGATCCAAAGATTAAATGCCGAAAACCAAATCTTTTATCAATAATCTTTCAGAGTTCTAAAGTTGGGGAGAAGCAGCTGAAGTTCCAGTTGGAGAAGAATGAGGCTCGTTCCAGTAGATAGTTTAGCAAGGTTAACTCAGAGGTTTTATTTTTTTATTTTCATTGTGAAGAGTTCTTCAAGGAGTTTTCCCTCGTAAACATATCTTATGTTAGTTTACTTTTATGTTTCGAAATCTATATGCTTCATTGACAATTAAGGTTTAAATTGACATTAATAATCATCTA
>CAIGRP010013156.1:0-10733 GCA_903798385.1 Fraxinus cuspidata
TGAAGCTGGTGTGTTGAAGCTTTTCACTATAATTAATGCTGTAATAGTATAGACAAGTTTTAAAAAATGCCCAAGTTCTATTTGTGGAATGACTTATTCTGAAATTCAGGATGGAGAAACTCCCTATCTTTGAATTCAGGCTGGATATCCAAGTTATGAATGAAGTTGAATGTCTTGAAAGTTCGATTTTCAAAGCCCTATTTATTTTAAGAAGCAATAAATAATTACATAACTGCTCTAATTTACCGAAATTATTGATTCTTAATCCTGAATTCTATATATGTATGGTTTTGAATTTGACTAACATCATCTTTAAATAATCCCTTTGAATATGCAATTTAAGGGGATATCTTTGTTGTGAAAAATGAATGATTTGTGTATAAATGTTTATCAATTAACAAATTATCAGTTAAATAACATAAAATATAAGAAGAGGAGTTAGAAAAAAAGCAAGACTTAGATAGTCGCGTCAATGATGTTGTCCTGAAGTCGTGTTCGTACTTTTGGTACTACGTGGTTTCAAGGTAAAACTCATATAGCTCAGAGCCGATTCTTCTTTTATGTGCATGACCACAAGGAAATAAAGAGCGAGCCTTTATCGAGTTGTCAAAAGTATAAGAATATAATATGAAATATATTCGGGAGAATAATTATTTAACTTGTGTTTTCTAATTGCATTTCAAGTTGTATTTTTTATTTTGCATCTAACAATGAAATCACCATCCCTTTTATAGGGGAAAATCAATCCCCACAATAATGTAAAGTTAATTAATTCATAACTTCCATTCAAATGGTTAAGTATATGTTACATTATAAATTAAGATTTTAAGTGAAAAAAAATTGAAAGTTAAAATGTAATAATAATTTTGAAAGTCGAAACTTAAATCTTGTTTGAGTTTTTTTTTTTTTTTGGAATAATATTTTTTGAAGAATGTGTGGTCAAAAAATAAGGAAAATTTTTAGATTTATGTATAATATTATTTTATTGAGAGAATGTATGGTTGATAAAAGAAGAGAGAAAACTGAATTAAAAATTTAATGGGGGTGGTGGGTGCAAATATGGACTTAATATTTCCAACAATTCTTCACAAGTTTTAGGGGATGTTTGATAAATATTATTGAGAAATGAATGTATTTTAAATAGTGATATGATGAGAAATATGTGGTTAAAAAGTAAAGAAAAGTTATTGATGTGATGAATTTTATTGAAAAATGTGCGATTGAAAATGAATTTTGAAAGAATGGATGTCAAATAGAGGCTTAAACTTTTAAAATATATTTATAGTGGCAACATAATACGGTGTAATCGGTGTAGATGTTTTTTGGACTTAAATTTGACTTAGTGATAACAAATTCTATTTGAGAGAGCCATAATGGATCAAGCCTTGAATTAGGTCATTTTGGTCAAATTTCAATTGTTCTACAAATGATATCGATGTAAGCTCTAGTTCATGGCGAGTAGCGTTGTTAGTGACTATGTGCTCTAATCTTGATTATAGTAAAAGTCTATAGGGAATGACACAAAAACCATAACCACGGTATCATGATAACTCTTTCATAGGTGAACCCTTCAAAGATGTGTGCAAATCGCACCTCAATACTGATTCAGGGTTAAACCCTTTCGACGTCACATTATTATTAACGCTATTACCATAGGGATGAATACAATGTAAGTAGTGCTATTACGTGTCACACATCGTGGATTGTTTCTACCACATTGAACCCTTTTCATGAAATTTCCAAACACAAATGTTGGGTTACTCTCGGAGGTGACTCCCTTGTGGGTTTCATCCCATCCCCGATAATTTATTTATGTCCATTATGGATCACAATTTATTCATGTCCCTCTTGGACAATAACTTTGTAACATATATTTACAAAGTTCTTATTCTCCTTTTATATATCTGCACATCTACGAAGTCATCAAGAACTTTTCCAAAATGCCAATGTTACATATTACAATTTATAACAAGATAAATTCATGAAATTAGTAATACGTTTGAGCACATACATCAATTGAGCTCTTGCATTTCACGTGCAGGTCTAAAATGTAATCTTTAACACTTTTCAAAATTAGTTTATACCTAAGAATGGTCAAATATATAAGGTGTATCAATCTGATATTTAAACATCCTCACATTTTAAAGATATCCAACTTCAAAACTTTTCTTTTTGTCCCATTAGCTCTAGATCTAAATCTAGAGCTATGTTTACTCTTATTCTTATTATAGCAATTATAAATTTATAGTCGAGATCAAGTGACGTGGAAGCTCATTAGAAAACATCAACGTCGTCTGATGCCACGACAATTTAAGTCCATTATCTCAGGTCATTTAATGGGAATACAAAATAAAATCATATAAAAAATGAATTCATGTGCATGACAAGATACTAGTTTTATTTAACACTTTTAAGATTTCGTTTCACCATTTAACTTGATCAGAAATGTTCTTCTGCGCACAATGGGAAATCCTATTTTGTCCACTTGAAGATAACCTTATTTTAGATTCTCACATTTTTCTGCTACATCAGCAAGTGGGCAGGGGATGGGTGAACAATTTCATTAACTTGACACACATGAAAATAATTTGACTACAATTCCTCTTAATATTAATGAAAATTCTTCAACGGATCATTCACGGCTAAACACTATATGGGCCCCCCTTTTTAATGGTTCTTTCTTGCATTAATATTAAGACATTTGATTTCATGCTTAAATCAAGAATTATGACAAACATCAAGAAATATGTTGAAGCTATAAATTATTGAATCCGTGCCCGATATTTTAGGTAATACTTGCATTAAAACAAGACTTCTAATTTCATGCTTAAAATCTAGAATGTCAACTCTCGTAAGAACTGATTTGTCCCAATTAAAATCAATTGCTAACCTTCTAATTAAGAAGCATCCCCCAGTCTGTTTTACCCACTCAACAGACAACATAATATATCCAATCCACGAATGATGAAGGTTGCACAAAATGGGTAAAAATAGATCAAAGTTATCCAGTAGAACTGCTGCTCCAGATATTAGAGGAAGAACAATGCAGCTAAAATTGTATCATCTATCACAATTCATACAAATCACTCTACTCGACTTTAGATTGTTAGAAAAAATGGATGATTTATGCGTAAATATTTATTAATTAAAATAATGAATTGAATAACATAAAATATATGAAGAGAAGAGTTAGAAAGAAATCATATCTTAGGGAGTCACGTTAAGGATGCAGTCTTAAAGCCGAGGTGTTTCTCTTTTATGTGGGTACTTTTGACACTATACAGCTCCAAAATAAAATCTATATAGCTCAAAGTCGGTTCTTTTTCTATGTACACGACTATAGGGAGATAAAAAAAACATGCTTTTATCAAGTTGCCAAAATTATAAGAATCTAATACGAAATGTATATGGGAGAATAATTTTTAAACTTGTGTTTTTTTTTTATATCTCAATTGTATTTTTTATGTTACATTTAAGAATGAAATCACCGTCGGAAAGATCAACGCCCACAATAATGCAAAATTAATTAATTCATAATCTCCATTCAAATATTTAAGTATATGTTTCATTATAAATTAAGTTTTTAATTAAATCAAAAACTGAAAATTAAAATGTAATAATTTTGAAAGTTGAAACTTAATAAAATTTCCAACAATCTTCTCAGGTAGTGGCTACCTTAGATTAATATAATATAAGGGTAGTAATAATTTGTCAAATTTACTAATGGTGATGGCTTAGCCCTCGTGTGACACACGTTATTTCAAAATAAAAAAATTAAGCCCCTGTTTGACACACGTTATCTCAAAATACATTTTTTCAAAACTCATTTTCAAACACACATTCTTCAATAAAATAATATTTTCCATCATATCAATAACTTTTCCTTACTTTTTAACCATATATTTCCCATCATATCAATATTTAAAATACATTTTTTTTCTCAATAATATCCATCAAACACACCCCTATCTAGCGTAGAAAGTCTATTTTCAATTGTAAGAATGTTTGGTAAAATTTATAAATGGACATTTTATTTCAGAGACATAATTTAATGAATTCACAAGTAACGTTTACTTATTCAATATTTATTTCTAATTATTTATAAATAAAACTATTTATAAATTCTTCCCAAACGGATTAAAATGTGAATAATAAAGGTTTCTTTACTAAAAGTTGTTTTAGAAATAATAATAATAAAAAAAATCAAGCTATACGAAGGTGCTAATGGATTTTTAAGTTATTATTTTTACCACCTTAGTAAAATCGTTAATTATCAGACGGAAGGGGATGGAGTAGTGTTGGCAACGGGACGGATTCGGGGCCGGCCCGCCCCGCACCACCTTAGTCGGGGCGAGTTCGGGGTGCGTTTCCCGTCCCGTTTATTTATTTATTTTTCAGTTATTTTTTTTTTTATTCTTGGCTGGGTGGGGCGGCCTCGCTGTGCCCTGTGCCCCGAGACGGGGGCGCCCCGCCTCGCCAACCCATTCGGGAAGGGGCGTGGTAAATTGCCATCTCTAGGACGAAGTGATACGTAGAAAACACGTACAATGATAATTTGAAAAAATCTTAGAAGAGTAGTCTGTGGGTAATAAATAATAAATTATATAAATTAATTGAAAATAAATTTTCACTTGTTGAGATGGCCGAGTTGGTCTAAGGCGCCAGATTAAGGTTCTGGTCCGAAAGGGCGTGGGTTCAAATCCCACTCTCAACAGTTATTTAAACATTTTTCGTTTTAATGTTTAGAAATTATCTGCTACGACGAGCTCACAAATTCCATGGATAAGCCAAAGCGATAACGTCGTCTTTATACTTCAATTTCGTTCTTCCCCTCACTCTCCATCTCACAACAACCTCAGAGTAAGAACCACAAACTAAAAACCCTAACCTTATCATAGTATAGACAAACACATCAATCAAAATTTTAATGCTTTTTGCGTAATTTCACTTTGCAGGGTAATTTTAATGGCGGTGGCGAGTATGAGTTTCAATTTGGTAGGAGCATTCAAAGGACTGTCAATCGGTTCTGGTTCATCTTCGTCTTTTTTGCGAGGAGATTTTGGTTCGATTCACGTTGGACAGAAAGTCTCCACCTGGTTCCCCATGAAATCGCCGCTGACGATTGAGTCGGCGCACAAGAAAGGAGCTGGAAGCACTAAGAACGGGCGGGATTCGCCAGGCCAAAGGCTTGGAGTCAAAATTTATGGCGACCAAGTCGCAAAGCCTGGCGCCATTATCGTTCGCCAGCGAGGCACTAAGGTTTGAACCTAAACCTTCTCTAATTTTAAAAGTGTTTTATTGCGTTTATTAGTGGGAAAATCGGAGCTATATAATTTTTGAGTTCATATTTTATTTTTTCATTTAATTTGAAAATTTATAGTTGTGTATATATTAAGGGACGCGGATTGATCATTGATACATGTCTGTAGCTATACGAGTGAGAGGAGTTGGTATAGAAGCTTTAATTGCATTTTTTTTGAATTAACTGAAATTTTGTAACCAAAAAAACTAGGCAATGGAAAGTTTGGAGTTTTAATGGCTCTACTGTCAGCTTTTAAGTTCATAGAGTTCATGCTTTTAGATCTCGTGTTTCTCAGTTAGATATGATATTTCAGATAGTTTCTCGGAGAAAGATTACTAACTCTTGGAAATTGAGGAGCTCTATTCACAGAGGTTCTTCTTAAATTCTTCTCAACGACTTGAAAAAAAAAAGATTGGTTTTGTTTACAACTATTTTAACTGGCATATGTGTAGAGTATTTGATTTTCAATTGTAGAATAGAGTTTCACTATACACTTGACTTGCTCCTGCATAAGGAAATTGTAACGCCAAACATTTAATGCATCGAATATGGATGTGTTTTCTGTAGACTAAGAAAATAAAATTATTGCCATTATGTCTAATCGCGGAAGTTGGTCAACCGTTCACATTTTTGGGGAATAAGAGGCATCAGCAACCAAATTAGCAGGAAGTATGTTTATAATCAAACAACTTGTGGTGTCTTCACAAAGGAAACAGATGAGCTTATAGGATTTTTGGTGCCTGAGATCTGAGGTCATTTTTATTCAGTCAAAGTTCATCTCCATCCAAGCAGAAGTTTTTATGCCCCTGCCTGTAATCTGATTAATTAAAAGCATTACAATAAAGGGGACATCAAGTCTTACCTCAAAGTTTACTTGAGGAAGGGTGAGGGGGCGGGGGATGAATTTTGATGCCAAAAATAAAATTTTAAATACTACTTCCATGACACAAGGAATATAAGAGAATTTAAATTGGAGGTACGACCTCCATTATAAAGCTATACTCAAATGAAAAATGTTTCCACTTAACACCTAGAGATGGGTGAATAGTTGTTCTAATGCAAAATTTAAATTTAATAAAAATAACCAGCAATAAATCACAAATTATGAGTCTAGATAAATAGAAAATCAACTTTGAAGCACAACAATTATAAAAGCAAGTAAATGTGTAAACAAATAAAGAACACCTATAATTGTTAAAGAAAAATACTTTGAAGAACTCCTCAAGAGAAAAAAAATCCAGTCACCCGTGCCATCAAATAATCCACTAGAAAAGTTTAGAGATCTAGTCCAAACACAACTAAAACTTAGTAGATTCCGACTCTAAATATGTAATTACTCGAATAACTCCTCAGTTGTGCTTTTTAATACTTGCTCCAAAATGTACGGACTTCTTTTACCTTGTGGATCTCCAAAAACAAACTTGTTCTTCCTTAATCGGAACTCAGGCCACCTCTTATATCTATCGGAACTCTAAAGTTTATTTGGTAGAGAATTTTGTGGTGTTTTGGTTTTTGAATGTGGAAGAGAATTTTGATAACAATTTGTTTCTTCTAATCTATGCTCTTCTCTTTTTCTTTTCTTTAACATACAATGAAAGAAGTTTTTGTCTTTCATAGTTCTATGTGGTTTAGGAGTGTAAAGACGTTGAAATAAGTAAAATAGGGTTCCTCTGCCTCGATAGATGCTTGAGCACCCTCCACGTTCATCGAGCACACCAAGTTTTGAAAAGTGTGCTCGAGCGCCCTCTTGACATTTATCGAGTACACAAATGTGCTCGAGCACTTTTTGGATGTTCATCAAGTACTTAAGTTTTGAAAAAATTGTGTTCAAGCACCCTGAAGACGTTCATCGAGCACACGTGAGTTATTCCATTTTCATTATTTTTGATGACGTGCTCAACCAATTATTAATATTTGTCAACATAATCCCAATTACAACTCGATTTAATGATTTTTAGATACAAAACTTGCTAAAACTTGCTTAGACCTATCAAGCAATGTAGACTTACTTAGACTTAACACACAATGTAGGTCTAAGACTTACTTAGACCTAACACGCAATGTGATAACTAACTTCCCACTAAAGCAAGTACTCCGGGGCCTGATACCTCAGGAAGGATGATGAAATGGGCTATAGAACTCAGTGTGTTCGATATTGTGTTCAAACCGAGAGCTGTCGTTCAAGGCAAAGCCTTGGCAGATTTTGTGGTAGAGTTTACCCATATTCCATAAATGGAAGAGGAAATAGAACTTGTCGAACCCGCACCTGAAACCTTTGTTGATGGTTCCTCTGGAGATACAGGATCCGGGGCGGGGGTAGTTTTAGTCGGCCCAGAAGGGCATAAGCTTAATTGTGATGTGGGATTTGGATTTAAAGTTACCAACAATGCTGCAGAATACGAGGCCTTCTAGTCGGCCTCAGATTGACTAGGGAAATGCAAGTAAAAAGTTAACTATCAGTAGTGATTCCCAGTTGGTGGTAAGTCAGGTCAATGGTAGTTTTTCAGCCAGAGATAAGTGTATGGTTGCGTATCTAAAATTGGTAATGGAACTCGTCCTAGCCTTTGAATGTTTGAGTTAGCACAGATCTCAAGCACGGAAAATGCTCAAGCCGACTCCCTTTCAAAGCGGTGAGTAGCAATGACTCTGAACTACTTACCATCGTGCCTATAGAACATCTTCCAAGATCCTCCACATATGAAAGCAAAGAAGTGATGTTGGTCGAGGACACTCCTATATGGATGCAGTCTATTATAGCATTCCTCAAAGATCAAATATTGCCCTCTGACAAAAAAGAGGCACAGAAGCTCAGAAAGCGAATTGCACACTTTGTCTTTTAGGATGATGTGCTGTACAAATGATGTTTCTTTCTACCCCTTCTCTCTGATGCATAGGTGGCGAACAAGCCACCTACGTATAACCATGCGAAAGGATGGGCTTTGGCACAAAAGGTGATGAGGCAAGGATGCTACTGGCCTACTTTGAAAAGGATACGCAATAGTTTGTCAGAAAGTATGACAAGTGTTAGCGTTTTGCGACAATACAAATACAACCTTCTCAAAAATTAAGTGTTGTCTCCAGTCCTTGGCCTTTTGCTAAGTGGAGAATTGACCTCATAGGACCTTTACCAAAAGGAAGGGAGGGTAGATGCTGAAACCCTTTCCACGATTACGGAAGAAAACACTTTCAAGTTCTTATAGAAGAATATCATTTGTAGGTTTGGGGTCCCTATTCAATTGTGTCTGATAATGGGGTGACAGTTCGACAACAAGAAGGTTAGGGACCTATGCAAGGAGTTAGGAATCAAAAAACACTTTTATACCCCCCACCACCTTCTGGCCATTGGACAGGCGGAATCTATCAATTAAGCATCAAATAACACTCAAGAAAAAGTTTGATGCTTCTAAAGGGGCATGGGTGGATCAACTACCTCAGGGTATGTAGGTTATTCGAACCACTAGTAGGACGGCTATAAGAGAAACTCCTTTTTATATGGCTTACGGAGTAGAGGCCATAAGTCGAGTCAAAGTGGGTCTACCATCTCCTCGTCGCTTACATTTCAGTGAAATGACTAAAGACAAGTTAAGGAGGTGCGAACTTGATTTCTTTGATGAAAAGAGGAATGAATCTCAAGTAAAATTGGCTGCTACCAAAGAAAGATGATCCAATATTACAACTCTAAGGTTAAGAAGAAGTCCCTTCGTCTAAATGACCTTGTTCTAAGAAGGGTATTTTTATCTTCTAGAGAACCAGGAGTCAGGAGTGGGGACTCTTGGTCCTAACTGGGAGTGCCCCTACCGCATCAAAGAAGACTTACTTAGACCTAACACGCAATGTAGATTACATTGCCCGAGTCACTTTTATATCACACATAATGGTAGACCTTCCTAATTATTTGTGGCATTCTAAGATTCATCAGGAGGCGAGGGTTGTGTTGTGGGTTAACTACAGTTTTGAAGGACCGGTCCTCTGCATAAATACAGTTCATATGGATTCAAGTTCATTAGGTGAGGGTTGTGTGGTTAACTACTTTTTTGAAGGACTGGTCCTTTGCATAAATTCAGTTCACTTGGATTCAAGTTCGTTAATTTTTGGCTTGTTTACCATTTCACTTTTAGTTGTTGGGTATCTCTTACAGCCTCATCCTACAATTATTTCTATTAACTTCTCTATGTTGTTTACTCCTGCAGTTTCATCCAGGGAAGAATGTAGGTCTTGGCAAGGATCACACGCTTTTCTCTTTGATAGATGGCCTCGTCAAATTTGAGAAGTTTGGGCCTGATAAGAAAAAGGTTTATTTCATATATACATAACCTCGTTTGTCTCTGTTTGCTTCTTGAAACCATATAAATAATTCGTTATAATTTGCAGGTGAGTGTTTATCCACGTGTGGTGCAGCCTGAAAATCCCAACAGTTACAGAGCAAGAAAAAGAGAGTCATTCAGATTACAACGTGAACGTAGACGCGCTCGAAGAGAAGGTGTGCTTGCTCAGCCGCAACTTGTACTTGCTTCAGCTGCTGAACCAACTGACAGCAATCCAGCTTGCTGATGCTGAAAGGTGATAAACTTACTAAAATTTGCGGTCTCCATTGTATCAGGCGATGTACAAGTTTTGCTTCACTATATTTTAACTTTTGGCTCATCGAATCACTGTATTATTTTTTTTTTCCAGGAAATGTCATCTTTTTGTGTTGAGATGCAAAAAAGAATTAATCCCATCAACTCACTAGAAGCATATATATTAATTAGTTACAATCGGAAAAAAATATCACTCGTTAAGGTACTCCTGATAGGTTCAATCAAGAGAAAAGGAATATATGGGAACTAATATATTTGAAATCCCAAGATGGCTATTTTGTAAACCAGAGAAATTTAAACCTTCATTTTTAATTTTGTTCAAATAACAATTTGTCTTCCCCAATGCTAATATAGCTTTATCAAGCAACATATCTAACCATGCCTAACATCAAGAGGCAAAAGAGAAGATAAAACACTGCACACTGGCCCGGAAAACAAATGTATGGAACACATCTTCATATTCTTAGGAACCTCGGATAGTCGGTAGACAAGAATTTAATTCTCGGTACCAAGGTGCAAGAACAATGTAATTTTAAACGCGTCTCAAAACCAAAATTCCTGTCCCATACTTGATTGTTTATGATTGAGGAAAAACACTTCGAGCAACAAAGTAAGATATCTGGGACTTATAACAGGATAATGAAACTGCTATACTTGTATTGATAATCAATCTCACCAATTGAAGTTTGTCAGAAATTAACTGTTGCAGAATAATTTGAAAATACATGTTCAACATGAACCAGTAATGAAAACTAAAGGAAAAGGGTTTTGGGTTCCTATAGAGTACAATTTTTTCTACTCTATATATTTTCCAGGACTTTCATTCCATGGTAATTAGTTGCTTCAGAATT
>CAIGRP010013169.1:0-13977 GCA_903798385.1 Fraxinus cuspidata
AAATTGGGGCTCGGCCCCATCGAGCTCGAGCCAGGCCCGGCTCGAGCTTTTTCCGAGCAAAGCCCGAGCCGACGAGCTTTTTTGCCATGGCTATCGGAATCTGAAAAAATAAGAACTAATTAAACTTACCCAATAGTATCGATATCTCCAGCAAGACAATGGAGAACAAGAGAACTGTTATGTTTTTGAAAGAAAATTACACAAGATAAGAAGAAGAATTTGAGATAACCGTGTATGTATTTAAGTGGGTCTCTAATTGTAATGATTTGTTGTTAATTTAAATTTTGTTTTAATTTGATTATTTGCATTAATTGATTAATTATAAATATAAATTAATTGATGGATAACTGAATTAGTTAGTTTTGTCAACTAAGCACGGTGTTTAGGAGATCAAAGCCGATATATTCCCTATTTTTTTTTCTTCTCACATATAGGTAGCTGTTTCACTCAGGTATTGATGTTATCAATGCTAGTTTGCTTCTCCCTAAAATTTCTTGTCTCCACTCTAGGGTAGGTAGCACCACTCTACATCAATGTTTGATTTGTATTTTTATCAATTCATGTAATTTCTTTCCACACTTTTACCTCATTTCTAAATATGTTTCCTAATATGTCTCCAATAGGGGTTATTCTAAAGTAATTAATTTGCACAACTAACTTCTAAATTATCCATAAGTACAATCAAGAATGAATTCGTGCTAAATTTGTTAAAAGTCAAGTATTAAACAATGAAATTCATGTAATAATTTTAAATTTTAAATTCAAAAGTTATCACGAACCGAATCAAATATTTATCCTAGGGACACAATATTATCATTGAATATAAATCACATTATTGAAGTCAAGTTCACACAATCATGCATAATAAAGATATAAATATTTATATATATTTTTTAAAGTTTAAATTTTTAAATTTTTTTCTAACCCAAAATTAAATAAATACGGATCTTTGGTATCATCCTCAATATTAAGATAAACAATAAGGCCACTGATCATATGCTATGAGTTTCGAATTTAATACATATATTTTAGCAACAAATCCAATAAATCTAAGTGTAGTGATAGGTGTATTGATCTTTTCCTAGATTATTACATAGGCTAATTAGCACAAAACATCCCCATTTTTTAACATTTTTGTGCAAAACGTAATGACCTTTTATTTTATTATTATTATTATTATTTTATAATTTTCCCTCATTTTCACATTTCATTGTGGAAAAGATCATTTCATCCATCTACAGGCAAATACTTCATTAACTCGGCAAAAAAAAAAAAAACAATTGTTCTTTTTTTTCTTTTTGAAAAACAAGGGTAACATTGTTTTTTAAGACAATTTTGGTTAAGACAATGTCACCTTTGTTTTTAAAAAGAAGAATAGTTTTTTTTTTTTTTTTGTGTGTGTGTGTCTGTGTGTTGAGTTAAAAAAGTATTTGACGGTGGATGGATGGAATGAGGAGAAAGTGAGTTGAAATTGCCAAAAAATGAAATTGATAGATGTTTTGTACAAAAACATTGAAAGGTGGGGATGTCTGCGCTAATTAGCCTAACATACAATTCGTTCATGCATTTTAAATTACAAGAGAACCTAGATTTATCCCCCAAGCTTACTTTCTACATTGTTCTCAATGTAGTGCTATTAAGTCCAAAATAGGATCTATCCTTCTTAGTTCCAATTTTTCTACAATAAAGATTTTAAGCAACATTAGCATCAATTCATAAGAAACAATAATCAAGATCCCAATCAAACCATAATTCAAACTCATCAACTTTTTATCCCATTGATCTCAATTCAATATAAAAATTAGAGGAGTTCGAAGAAAAAATTCTCATTATTATAAGCAATAATACTTTTGAGTGACATTTGAACTCTTCATTTAAAATTTTGAATATAATGATGATGAAATATGTTGGTGATTGTGAGAATTTGAATGTCAATTATGTGAATGATGGGGAGAGTTTGAAGATTTGAAGTTAAAATTTTAAAATAATTAAATAAAAATATTTTTTAATTGATTGATTGCGGTTGATCACGACAAACATGGAATTTTCATTGACCATCATCAACTCCAAATTTTTTGTGAATGTGGTGCTAGGATGACAATCCTAAATATAAAATATTAGAAAAAAATGTATCTTGACAATAACTAAACATGCTGAGTACTACGTACAACCTTATTATTTATATGCTATGCAATAACTAAAATTAAATTGTTAAATAACATAATAATGAGTTTTCCCCGTTAAGTTCTTGGTTTATAGTCTCAAGTTCGAGTTTTACATAAGTGCTTCACAACACTTTGAGTATGATTTTGGAGGTTTTGCTTAGTTTTCTTATGTTGACTTTGCATAATAATATACCCGTCCTCCAAACTTGAGTCTTTTCCTTCTAAAAGTAGCATGACTTAGCTTCATCTCTCGTTTGGAACTCAACAATGTATACTTCTATTAACTATCACGTTTAATCACAAACTCAAATTTTGAGCAAACAATAAAGTCGGTTGGTTGCATGTTAATTCCATCTTCTTTGAATGTTACTAATTCAATTGGATGTATTATGATTAATTTCTTTGGTCTCTAAATGCTCTTTATGCTCTTCATGTTTTATTGTTGGTCCTTCAGGTTAAATGTGTTAGAATTATTGTTCAAAAATTAAGAGAAGAAACCATGGATGAATGAATTGGAAAGAAGAAGAAAAATCACCGTTTGCGCCACATTATTGGCCTATGCAGCCATTGTGGATTGCGGTTGCATGGCAACCATCAGGGAAAAAAAGGGGCGACCTAAGCTATAAAATCTGACCATTAGGTTGGATTTTTTCGAATTTTGTGATGGTTTTCTTGTAAAGCAATGCACCTTTTCTATATTAGTTGATACCATTTCGTGTAGGAATGATTGAGGACTATATAAACATGTTAGTTATCATTCCAAAATACAATTGAAAATCATTTCATTATTCCCATTCTCTTACATAATCAAATTACAATACTTTTACTTGTTCAACTTGAAGAATCATTTAGCTTTTGGTGTTTCTTCATTTATGCTTGATAATCCTACAAACTATTTGTCATTTTCAATCTTTAAAAGCATAGTAGTGGAGGCAAATATCGTTTGAGGACAACGATTTCATTTCATGATCAAGTTATGTTTCGATATTATTTTTCATCTTCATCTTCTTGTTCTTTTGGTTTCCGTTGTTGTACTCCACATTTTTGACCAACATTCTCAAATGATGACTCCTTATTTTGCTGCGATGAAAACGGAATCTACACTTGCGACAATCAATATCATGAATCAAGACTTAATACGCTTGGATAGATTTGATGGTGCAAACTTCACAAAGTGGCAAGACAAATTAAAATTTCTCCTTACGGCGTTGAAGATTTTCTGTGTTCTTGATCCAAAATTGATGCCTATTTTCGATGCAATCAAAGAAGATACTGATGAAGTTTGTGTAGAAAGAAAGAAGCGAGAAGTGGATGAATTAATATGTCGCGACCAAATTCTAAATGTGCTATCGGATCGTTTGCATGATCTCCGCACCAACACCACTTCGACAAAAGAAATCTGGAACGCACTTGAGAGTAAATATAAGATTGAGGAGGAAGGTACGAAAAAATTCTTAATCTCTAAATACTTTGATTTTAAGTTTTTGGATAACATTCCATTGTTTTCTCAAGTACACGAAAAAATTGAATTTTTCGAAACTTTCCAAGTGGGAGCAATTATTGTTAAACTCAGGGGGTCTTGAAAATGATATAGAAAGAAGATTATTCACAACTTCAAAGATTTTTATTTGGAACAAATACAAAAACATCTTCACATAGAGGATGGATTAAAGGCAGGTGATAAAACTGAAAGTTCTTATGATGGTTCTTCGAAAGCTAATACTGTGGATAATGTTTAGGATCGGATGAATTGGATTCCAAACTTATTTCATTCTACCTATTAGAGGAAGATAGGAAGGATGTTGTAAGAACAATTCCTTTTGTTTTTCAAGTTGAAAGTGATCCTAAAACTTATAAGGAAGTGATGACTTCTAGAGATTGTATATTTTGGAAAGAAGCAATAAATAATGAAATGGATTCTATTATTTTAAACAACACTTGGGAAATAGTTGATTTACCAAAGTTCTAAATCCATTGGTTGTAAACGGATGTTTAGAAGGAAATATAATTCTAATGGAACACTCAATATCTATAAAGCTAATTAGTAGCTAAAGGGTATCGTCGAAAATAAGAACATATTACTTTGACACATATGCACCTGTGGCTTGAATAACCTCGATAAAGATCTTGTTTGCAATAGCATCTATATATGATTTACATATTTATCAAATGAATGTTAAGGTGGAATTCTTGAATGGAGATTTCGAGGAAGAGGTCTATATGGAACAATCAAAAGGATTCATTCTACCGGGAAATGAACATAATGTGTGTAAACTAATCAGATCCTTAGATGGATTAAAACAAGCCCATTAAAAGTGGCACGAGAAATTTGACTTCAAAGTAATGTCAAATGATTTTAATCATAATTCGGTAGACAAATATCTATATACAAAAGTTAGTGATAATATAATTACTATAATATGTCTATATGTTGATCATTAGCAACAATATAGACATTATCAAAGAAACGAAGAGTTTTCTATCCTCCATGTTCAAAATGAAAAATCTTGGACAAATGGATACTATCCTTGGTATCAAAATATGGTATCAAAATTAAAAAGGATAGTAGGGGTTTTACATTAAGCCAATCACATTATGTTGAGAATGTGATAAATTAGTTCAAACACTTGAACATTAAAGAGGCTAATACCTTGTTTGATCCAAGTATCAAATTGATAAAGATCGATGGAAGAGCAATAGTTCAAATAGAATATGCAAGTGCAATTGGAAGTCTTATGTACGCTGCACGATGTACAAGACCTGATGTAGCATTTGCTGTGAGTACACTAAGTAGGTTTATTAGTAATCCAAGTTTTGAACATTGAAAGGCCATTGGTAAGGGTTCTTCGTTATTTGAAGAAACCCAAAAACCTTGGGATACAATATACAGGATTCCCTAAAATCTTGAAAGGATATACTAACGCAAGTTGGATATCGAGTGCATGAGAAAATATGTCCACTTTAGGTTGGGTATTTAGTATTTACTCTTGGAGGAGGTGCAGTTTCTTGGAAGTCTAAGAAACAAACTTCCATTACTCACTCAACAATGGAGTTAGAGTTTGTAGTATTAGCCTAAGCTGGAAAGAGGCAAAGTGGCTAAGAGATTTGTCATATGAAATACCTTTCGATATAAATGATATTTCATCAATATCTATCTTGTGTGATAGTTAAGCTACTCTTGCTTGAGTTTATAGCGAAGTATATAATGGAATGTCTAGACACACGAGTTTACGATATGAGTATGTAAGGAAATTAATCAAACATAAAATATTTTCTCTTACATTTGTTAACTCTAGTGAGAACTTAACAGATCCGTTTACTAAACCTCTCACAATAGAGTTAGTGAGATCAAAATCAAGTAGGATGTGATTGAAACTCCTTAAATAAATCCACCAAGTATATTTAGGTTCAAGGGGTAATTAACAAGTCATTCAATAAAGTGGATGGATCTCAACACTATTAAAATTATTAAACCCTAACGTTGATAAATAGTGTTGGTTGTTACAATTGGAAGGATAAGTTATAATTAAAACTCTTAATGAAGTTCAGTATGAAGTACAAATATATCTAAAAGTAATAAAAATACTGAAAGAACTTTACCTATGTGAACTTCGCTGTGGTGCCGCCTTATTAGAGAGTTGGAGTTTTATCTCTTTAAAAGTTAAAAGAAATAGGATATGTGCAATGTCGTATTAGCAGTAAGTGAGTTAGAGGAACTTGTGAAAATTTAACACTTGTGTGTGTGATTTCATCGGTATTGTCACAAGGAATAACTATTTCAAAGTGTTCTAGTTACTTGAAATTTCGATAATGCTTTATGATTACACTATGGTTAGATTCAAATCGAAAAATATCTAACTCTTATGTATAAGTGTTGATATTTGATTATATGATTCAAGTTGATTTTGAACAAGTATGAGATTGTTAGAATTATTGTTTAAAAATCAAGAGAAGAAACCATAGATAAATGAATTGGAAAGATGAAGAAAAATCACCTTTGACACCACATTATTGTCCTATGCAACCGCATAGGTCATTGTGGCTTGTGGTCGCATGGTGGCTATCAGGGAAAAAAGGGGCGACCAATGTTATAACTATGTGACCGCATAGTGTAAAAATTCGACCGTTATGTAGGATTTTTTCGAATTTTTTGATGATTTTCTTGTAAAGCAATGCACCTTTTCCATATGAATTGATACTATTTCGTGTAGGAATGATTGAGGACTATATAAACATGTTAGTTATCATTCCAAAATACAATTGAAAATCACTCCATTGTTCATCAAAATTATTGAATAAATATCATTATATATTACATAATCAAATTCCAATACTTTCATTTGTTCAACTTGAAGAATCATTTAACTTTTAGTGTTTCTTCATTTATGCTTGATAATCCTACAAACTATTTGTCATTTTCAATCCTTAAGAGAAATATGGTGAAAGCAAATATCATTTGAGGACAACGATTTCATTTCGTAATCAAGTTTTGTTTCAATATTATTTTTCATCTTCAACTTCTTATTCCTTTGGTTTCCATTGTTGTACTTCACGTTTTTGGCCAACAAAATGACCGATCTACTATCAAAAATTTTAGACTATTGCGCAAGGATGTTTTCATGAGAAGTCTCACTTTCTTTTTGATGGAAATGTTACTATTTTTTATTTTCTGGCCAATAAATACTTTGGTACGTGTTCCTTCCAACCCAGATTGTGTGTTTGATTGTATAGATTGTACTACGGGTATGTATTATTTGAACTTGGGCCTCCAATCTTTTATATAATTTCATTGTGAATAAATCACATTTCTCCATACACATGTCATCTTCATCAATTTTGGCATATTGGAGAGATTTTTTTTGTTCATCCTATACTTACAACCACATAATGCCATAGTAATTCCACAACAAATCATCATCCTCAACATCATTTATACCTTATACTTGGTAACCTAATAGTCCATAATACTCCAATGATAGGCCATCCTCATCAACTTCAAAATGTGCATCATATCTAGTGGCGGACCCAGCACCCGGAGAGCCCCAACTGTCGCGCGTGCTGGATCCGTCGGGAACTGTTTTTTTTTTGTTGACAATGAATAAACTTTTTAGATTATATACCTAGTAATATTTTTTATTTTCAAAGATTTCTTTTAGCTCAGTTGGTTAGAGCTTGTATATTTATATGGGAAGTCCAGTTTCCAATACCTTTCCCACCACTTTTATTGGGAAAGATTATTAATTCTTTAATTTTTACCAAAATTAAATGGGATTAGGAGAGGACATTCAAAATCCTGACCTCGCCTTAAGATATTGAGAGCTTGATCATTGTGGCACTCGTTGAATTTAATACTAAATTTACTAGAATAATATATGTTACATTTTAGCGGTCTAATGCAATTGTAAAAATTTGAACTTGTGCTCTTCCTTTGAATTATACAAAATTTGGTCACAATATCATTTGGTGAATATTGCTAATTTTTACAACAAAATTATATATGTTCAGTTTGAACAAAATAATTGTTATATTTAAATTTTAGACCTTGTTTGATATTTTTTAATATATTTTTCTTTCTTCTTTCAACTGCACATTTTTCAATAAAATAATATTATATTTAAATTCAAAACTTTTCCTTATTTTAACCACATATTTTCCATCAAATTACTATTCCAAAATGCACTTTTTGCAAAAAATGGGCATCAAATGAGGCTTTTAATATTTTATTACTGATAATGGTCGACGATCCACGACCGCCCATGTTGATTCAAATTCCTGGGTCCATCATTGATCATATCCCTTCATTTCAAAGCATGGTAGGATGGGGAAATCCCTCCATAGGTATGTCGTCTCCATCAATTTTGGAATCTCTCATCTCATTTTGTTGTTTTCATGCTTTCTTTTGTTCCCTGTCAATAAAATAACGAAAAACTAGTAGATTAGCTTGAAAAAAGAAAAATAAGAAGAAAAAAAAAAGTAAATCAATGTTAAATAAGAAGAAAAACAAAAATGTAATTAAATCTAGAATTAACAATAAAAACTAAAGTGCATAAATTAGTCTTTGGCAACGGAGGCAAAAAATTGATCGTGTGATTCCCAAAGTACGAATCGTGATAAGTAATAAATTGAATGTCTAAGTCCGAACATCGTCCCACAAATACTAACTACGTACTATCAATTTTATCCTAAATCTAACTTCAATTTAAATTAATGTGATGACACATCAACCAATCAAGAGTTTAATTTAAAACTAAATTATGCTAAGTTAATCTAAATCTATAGAAGCTTAACTAATTTGTGAAGTTTAATGGAATTAAATAATCAGTAATTCATAATTCACCTTTCTCAATTAACATTGATTCGATCCCTTTTTAATATGTATTAACAATCGAATTAACCATTAGAGCTAATAGTCTCTTTCAATCAAACTAGCCATATTCACATTTCCAAATTTATTATATTCCATATAAATTCATGCACAAATAAACACATTAATTTGTTGGAATTTAATTAAGATTGCAAAGACTATAAGGGTATCTCTTGATCATTTATCAAAACTTTTGTCACTTATTCCACAAGCTAGACATATTTATCACATTTCGATCTCAATATTATCCCTAAATCAAGCAATTAGTGTATAAGCAATTGAATATCAATTAAACACGTAATAAGAAACTAACACATAATTAAATTTGAATGAGATCTTTTGAATTAAATAAACAATAAATCTAAGATACATCGTTCATCTTAGCAATCAATTATTTAGCTTCTCATAATTGAAGAATTAAACAATGAAAGATGAAAAAAAAATCTCCGGTTTCAATAAAATAAATGAAGAAAAGAATCCATGCAATTGTTGTTATTCAACACCAAAATCTCAATAATGGATCGATTTATTATCTCTTCTTAGATGATTGTAGATCTCGTGGAATTGAAATCCAACCTTCAAATGCTAATTTAGGTTAACAATTCTTTAGAATTTATAAATGAATCTATGTAGTTTACATCAAGAAGTGTCCCTTTCGGATTCTCCTTTATTTTAATGAAAGATTAGTGTCTCTGGACCTCAATTTAGGTTTAAAATAGCGTTCAAAGCTGGTAGGGAACTAGAATTTTAGTCTACTTAGGATAATTCTGAACTGCTGAATTAAACTTTTACTTTGTGGGATTTGGTTCTTCTTTCCTCTTTCTTGTTCATATTGAGTCCTTAAATATTGCAATTTAAGTCCTTCAACTTCCAAACGTGTCTATTTTCTCTCCAACTCCCAGAATATGTCTAACTTAAACTTTTTTTTTTTTTTCAATTATTGGTCATTTTCATCCATTCTAGTCCAATACCGAGTTTTCTCCTGAAATAATCAATAAACACAAAAAGTTAAGTACCTCATTCCTAAAACTACTCTAAAATCTCACGTTTTATGCCTAGGATAAGTGTACTATTTACGCTTTTCAAAAAGCAAGCTAAATATGTTCAGTAACAATTTGTTAGAAATTAAAACTTGATTAATGAATGTTGAAAATTAATTTTGATACAAGAATTAGCTTATATAATATTTATGTATTTATTTTATTCATATATCCATATGGTTTTTTGTATCCTACTATTAGTAGTATATAGGAGAAGTCATTAATTAATCTCTTGAATTTATACAATGTATTTGGGGGGCCTTTTGTACCTATAAAAGGCATTGTGCTTGAGACATTTCATAGACTCGAACCATAGAATACAAATATTTCTAGATAAATTTTTGTGTTTTTTCTTTAACCTTTCTTCCTATAATTATTTATTTCCAACAAAGTGGTATCAGAGCATCTTGAAGAGATGAATAGTTCATTTCCTTTTGTTGTTTCCAAACTTTCAAAGAAAAATTATGGACATTGAAGCATACACATGAAGGCGTTGTTTGGCTTACAGGATGCATAGGAAGTTGTAGAGAAATGCTATCATGAACTAGAGAATGAAGGAGCTTTAAGTCAAGCTCAAAGGAATGTCTTGCAAAGGAACCGCAAGTCAGATCAACACGCTCTCTCTATTATTCACAAGGCTTAGATGAAGTCATGTTTGAGAAAGTTGCTTCCTCAGCAAAATCTAAGGAAGCTTGGTAGATTCTCGAGAGTAATTTCAAGAGAATTGAAAAGGTAAAGAAGGTTCGCCTTCAAATCTTTCGTGGGGAGTTAGAATCTTTGCACATGAAAGAGTTTGAATCTATTTTTGACTATTTCACAAGAGTGTCCTCAATTGTCAATCATATGTAGCGGTACGGGGAGAATATTGAAGAAAGAGAAAGTCGTATAATTGAGAAAATTCATAGATCGTTTGACTCAAAACTTGAGTTCGTTAGTATTGTCATTGAAGAGTCAAATGACATGAATACCATGACACTCGATCAATTCATGGGGTCCTTGCAAGTATATAAAGAAAAATTAAAGAAGAAAGGCGAGCCGGTGACTCAATTTCTCCAAACGAAAGTCTCTTTGGGAGATCAAGAGAAAAAGTAAGGACGATCTCAAGGAAGAGGTCAAATTTGTGGTCGAGTCGCGGTTGCGAAGTAAATTATGGTCATGGTAATTAAAGAAATGATGGAAAACAAAATTTGAATAATAAAGTATCAAGCAATCAATCGAGAGGACGAGACCGTTGGAACTATGGCTCCAAGAGAGGTGGCGAAAGAAGGTATGACAAGTCCAATAATCAATATTACACTTCAGTATTTATACCAGTCTATGCTTCTGAATGTAGGCGTGATACCACCAATAATGAAGAGAGAGTTAATCATGTTGAAGTAAAGGAAGATGAAGAATTGTTGTTGTTGTTGGCAACCAAAGAAGAAAATGATAAACGATCATGGTACCTTGACACAGGTGCCGCCAATCACATGAGTGGAAACAAGGAGTTATTCTCAATGATAAATGAGTCGGTGAAAGGCAACATTGTTTTTGGAGATGAAACCAAAGTTCCAATACAAGGCAAATGTGATGTTCTTATTCGTGCTAAAAATGGAAGTCATCTTTTGATTTCTCAAGTTTATTATGTATCTACTTTGAAGTATAATATTTTGAGTTTGGGACAATTAAGGCTATGATATTCACTTGAAAAATCGTTGCCTTACTTTGAGAGTATTTCTCATAATCTGATTGTAAAGGTACCAATGGAGAAGAATAGAATGTTTTTACTCAATGTCAATGTTGACCATCTAAGGTGTTTAAAGGCTTATGTTGAAGACAATTCTTGGCTTTGGCACTTAAGATTTGGCCATTTGAATTTTGGTGGCTTGAAGACCTTGACAAATGAAGAAATGGTGAATGGGTTTCCGAAATATAATCATCCGAATAAACTTTGTGAAGGATGTTTCATTGGTAAGCAAGCTAGAAGAAGTTTTCAAAATGAATCTACCTCAAGAGCAACAAAGCCACTCCAACTAGTTCATGCGGATGTGTGCAGGCCAATCAAACCACCGTCTCATGGTAAAGCAAATTATTTCTTGCTATCTATTGATAATTTTTCTCACAAGACTTGGATTTATTTTTTGAAGACAAAAGATGAAGTTTTTGAAGCATTCAAAAAATTTAAAGCTCTTGTTGAAAATGAGAGTGACAAATCCATCAAATCTTTAAGGACCGATTGAGGTGGAGAATTCACTTCTACGGAGTTTAACAATTTTTGTTAGACCAATGGAATCCTATATTTCCTCACAGTTCCAAGATCACTGCAATAAAATGATGTCGTGGAGTGGAAGAATAAAACCATCCTCAACATGGTTCGTAGTATGCTTAAGAGCAAGATTATGCAGAAAGAGTTTTGGGCCGAAGCTGTTGCATGTGCCCTGTATTTGTCTAATCTTTCCCCGTCAAAGAGTGTTCACGACATGACTTTACAAGAAGTTTGGAGCGGTAAACCTAGTGTTTTTCATCTACGTATTTTTGGTAGTATTGCCTATATTCATGTGCTAGATGAGAAGAGATTAAAACTTGATGAGAAAAGTGAGAAGTTTGTGTTCATCGGCTATGATTCAAGCTCAAAAGGCTACAAGTTTTACAATCCTTGCAATGGGAAGATTGTTATTAGTAGAGATGCNATGAGAAGAGATTAAAACTTGATAAGAAAAGTGAGAAGTTTGTTTTCATAGTCTATGATTCATGTTCCAAAGGCTACAAGTTTTACCATCCTTGCAATGGGAATATTGTTTAAGAGCAAGAGTATGCAGAAAGAGTTTTGGGCCGAAACTGTTGCATGCGCCGTGTATTTGTCTAATCTTTCCCCGTCAAAGAGTGTTCACGACATGACTCTACAAGAAGTTTGGAACGGTAAACCTAGTGTTTTTCATCTACGTATTTTTGGTAGTATTGCCTATATTGATGTGCTAGATGAGAAGAGATTAAAACTTGATAAGAAAAGTGAGAAGTTTGTTTTCATAGTCTATGATTCATGTTCCAAAGGCTACAAGTTTTACCATCCTTGCAATGGGAATATGGTTTAAGAGCAAGAGTATGCAGAAAGAGTTTTGGGCCGAAGCTGTTGCATGCGCCGTGTATTTGTCTAATCTTTCCCCGTCAAAGAGTGTTCACCTGTACTGAGATGTTCTTCAAACCTGCGGTAAGAAACCTAGTGTTTTTCATCTATGTATTTTTGGTAGTATTGCCTATATTCATGTGCTAGATGAGAAGAGATTAAAACTTGATGAGAAAAGTGAGAAGTTTGTTTTCATAGTCTATGATTCATGTTCCAAAGGCTACAAGTTTTACCATCCTTGCAATGGGAATATTGTTATTAATAGAGATGTGGAATTCGATAAAAAAAAACTCCTGAGATTGGAATGTTCCGAAAAATGAAGAATACGTGATTTTTCCTTTTCAAGAAGGAGACTCTATCCAAGAAGCAAGTAAAAATGCTACTACTCTATCGCATTCACCTACTCTTGAATCTCCTCATGATAGTCCCTCCGAATGATCGAGCCGTATTAGAAATCTTGCAGAGATTTATGAAGAAATTGAAATGGTTGATAATCCATCTTTATTTTGTCTCTTCACCGACATCGAGCCATTACACTTTGAAGAGGCAACGAAAGACAAGAAATGGAGGCATGTAATGGATGAGAAGATTCGAGCAATAAAAAAGAATGGTACATGGGAGCTAGTGTCTCTTCCTGAAGGCCAAAAAGCAATTGGCGTGAAATGGGTGTACAAGGTAAAGAAAAATGCTCAAGGAGAAGTGGAGAAATACAAGGCAAGACTTGTTGTCAAATACTATAGCCAAAAGCACGACATTGACTATGATAAGGTCTTTACCCCCGTTGCTCACTTGAAAACCATTCGATTAATCATTTCCTTGGCAGCTCAAAATGAGTGAAAAACTTATTAAATAGATGTCAAGTCTACTTTCTTGAATGGATATCTTAAAGAATAAGTGTACGTTCAACAACCATTGTGTTATGTTGTCAATGAACATGAAGATAAAGTTTTAAAGTTGAAGAAGACACTATATGGCTTGAAGCAAGCGCCAAGAGCATGGTATAGCCGGATTGACAAGTATTTTCAAGATCATGGATTCACCAAATGTCCACATGAGTATGCTCTTTATGTAAAAAAGGATGCATATGGAGGTTTTATGATTGTGTGCTTGTACGTTGATGACTTGATCTTCACCGGTAACAGTGAAAAAATGTTTGAAGAAATTTAAGAAAATGATGGCTAAAGAATTTGAGATGATTGACATTGGGTTTATGTCCTACTATTTCAGAATTGAGGTAAAACAAAATGGAGATGGCATTTATATTTTTCAAGAAGCTTATCCAAAGAAAGTTCTTGAAAGGTTCAA
>CAIGRP010013178.1:0-11164 GCA_903798385.1 Fraxinus cuspidata
AAATTGACACGGATTTAGATTTAAATGTACATTGATTTATGTACGCACACAACCAACATTTACATATACATACATACAAATACATAATATATGTGAATGTATGTATGTATGTATGTATGTATCTTGATACTATTGAAGCTTTACCACTAAAGAATCTTCTACGGTTTACTTTCCAAAAAAATCATGCATGTTGAAAGTTTTAAATTTACTGAATATTTGGACCCAACCTACGAAATTACACAATTAAAAGCAACACGTTATTTTTTAATTATTTCTAAAGAATTAGATCAAACAAGTCAATTTATTCTATGTTGAATTATCACAAATTAAAATATGAAAGCAGTAAATAACACCAAATTGATCACGGAGATCCTTCGCAAAGGATCGAAAACTCGACGCACTTTTCCATTCAATAATCTATTTTAAATGAAATAACTTATAGTATAGTTTAGACCCAACTAACCTTTAGTCTCCTACGACCTTATTTTCCTGTAGTCACCCTAGATTCTATTGAACTGCTTGCTCCTCACAGGAAATCTCGACTCCTGGTATATCAATTTGGCCCTCCTCAATTGTGTGCTCCTCACACCAACTCCCGAACTTTGGTATATTACCTTAGCCCCCTGGACTGTATATTTCTACACTAACTCCCAATCCCTGGTATCATCTACCTCCGGTGAATTAAATAGTTTGGTATTTGATCAAAAAGAACTTGCGTGTTTTAATATGTGGTTTAATATGGAACAATATGGCTTGATCAGTAAAACATGTTTTGGAAGAATACATGGATCAAGTAATATGTTGGTTGAATATTGGAATCAATGAATGTTTTGGATCGTCAAAGAATTGTTCTCTATGGAATAAATCTGATTCAACAGCTTGATCAAAAAAATATGTTTTGGAAGAATTTATGGATCAAGTAATATGTGGTGTTAAATCTTGGAATCAATGAATGTTTTGGATCATCAAAGAATTAATAGCTATGGAATAAATCTGATTCAACACACCTTGAGACATTTATGAGACCGTATATTTATAATGTGTAGTGTTTGGGATGAAAATGAACTCAAAATCATCTTGAAAATCGAATGTTACTGTTCTTTGATAACCAAGTCACTCGAGTGCGAGACAAACGACAGATGAGCAATCATTAGTATTTTCATCGTAACTTTCTTTCCCGTTACCAGATAGGAGTGATTCAAATAGTATTGGAAAGATAATTTAAAGTACTACAATTCTTTCAGAATGTAGCTTTGTCCAAATTCCGCTGTTTTCTATATGAAAAATTCTTTGCTTGTAGCTGAGAATTTGGAGCATAATTTGTAAACACTTTCACACTTTTTGACTTCTAATTACATTCCAATAATCATATGTGATCTTCTTGGATATCTTAGACTCCTTCAAAACCTATACTATCAATCTCAACTTTTTTGCCATAATTAGGACTACATAAAGCCTATTTTTACTTTGATTACAATTTGATAAATACCTAATACAATTCAACTCAGACATGATATTGACTAAGGAAATTGCCAATTACAAATTAAACTTTGCACGGGTCTTTTCAATTAAATCTTGGGAACATGTTAAGATCTACTTTTCTTTAAACTTTTAATGCATTTACAATCGCATACAGTGAGTGTGTGTGTGTGTGTGTCCTGGAAGCTAAACACAAAACAACAGAAACTGATTAACTTGTGTAGATTCAAGCTAGAAACTCTGTAAGAATATAAGGTTTGTTCTTTCATTTCCCTCCTTTTGAATTTTGCCATTATCATTAATAGTATTATATCATTAAAACGTTATTATTGATTTGCATGTTCATTCCACTATTTTAGAAAGTTTATTATTATGTTCGCTAAACATGTAACAAATATGGTAAAGCTTATATGAGTTTTTCTATATGCTACAGAGATTGTTTCATATTGTAGGGATTTTTCTTGAATTATTAACATTTTTTAAAAATATATGTATTCTTATATATTAATAGAAAAAAGAACAAAAGTTACATAAATCTGAAAGTTCTGGGTGGACTTCAAAAGTGACTGTTTCCGCGAAAACTCCAGCAAAGACTGGACAAAAGAGTCCAACAATGTACCAAAACATGTTATGGACGTCAATTTTTAACTTTTTTATAGGATATTATAATTCTTTTGAACTATTTGTATAGAGATGTAAATATAATACAAAAATTTTACAAATAACTTCTTTAATCCGTAATAAACTATGATTAACATTCATTTCTTTCAATCAGTTGTTTAATTGAAAATAGGGGAACAACAGTCCATCAAACCTTATTGATCATATATAATACTACTACGTACTAAGATGGTCTGGTTTTGGGTAAGACATACTTGATGTACAATGTGTTTATAAAAACTCACAAGCTTTGACTCTGAATACCTGGATAAGTCAGGAGAAACACAATGGACTATTTCTGGGAAAGCAAGGGTTCAAGAGATTGAGGAAGATCAGAGTTCATGTTACTATCAACATTCCATTTCATCGATTTCCCAGAACTGCATAAATATATTGACACGAATACAAATATAAGTAATCTTGAGAAGTATTTATTTATTTTTTATCATTATATTTGTGAGACACTTTGTTTATCTTGCATTATGCTGAACTTAATACACAAAGTCTAACTCATACGGGAAGAAATAACTTATTTTGTTGAGTCATATTGTTCCAGGTAGTATTGGAATAGTTCTTGATATGCGACTAAAGAGAATTATTCAGACGTGCCATGGATCTCAATATTGCATGCATGATTTAATGCTCGTTGATAAAAGGTGTGTCTATATAACTTATGCACTTATTCAATCGTTCTTATTATTCTCTTTCCTATATTTATTGAAGTCTATCAGAAATGTTAAGAAATGGAAAAAATATGCATGATACAAGTTGGAAACTGTTATTCTCACAATGTGAGAAAACTTCGTTGAGAAGGAGTGTAATTACATTACAAAAATTCTTGTTGAAAGGCCGATTATCATAGCAAAAGACTTGTAAGTTTCTTCATTTAATGGTAAATGCTACATGCGTGCTTATTCTTTTGATGTATCCTCTATGAGGATTATTTATGAATGTGCACCGGAACCCAAATGTAAATTAGGCCATAATGTAGTTGGTTCTTTTACTCTAAAAGTAGTTTTAATTTTTTAATATCAATTCCATGTCATCTTATTGCTTTAATTTTATAAATAGCTTGTCATATATCATAAAGTTCACATCAAGCATATTTTAATTTCATTTATAGTAATCAAGTTATTAAAATTTTCTTTTATACACTTAATCATGGGGCAACACGTGCAATGCACGTGCCATACACTAGTAAGCAATATAAAGCAAAGTAGTTGTCATAGGTTATTAACATGGGGTGCCTCCTATCTGTACCATAAGCTTGATGGGTTCAATGACTTGAGTACCGGAGCTTCACGTTCAAGTATATCTTTTGGGTAGACTTTTGTAGAAGATGTGTTTCATGAGCTGTTAACCTTATTTGCAGCAGTGGACATAACAATAACTCTACAAATTGTTCATTTGTTTCCAAAGTTCCAAAGACTGGAGAGAGTTACCCCAGAAACATCTATTTGATTGGTGAAGGGGAGTCATCTCAATTGAGGGTTTTGTCATAATAAAAACTGTGTCCATGTTCTGGATAAATTTACTTGAAGGGAGTAATCCTAGGTGAAAATTTTTGTCCAACTGTTAATGGATAAAAAGTAAAGCAAATGCCTTGATGATTTAGTATTGGCATATGGTTAGCCATATAAGAAATATAAGAGCATGCGTCATAAGGTTAAATATCCCGACAGAGAAGAAAACTGTCCTCACTCGGAGAGCAATCACTTGGACTATAGGGAATACGCCAATCTATGGTAGCTCTTCTTCATCCGAACCTCTTGTTTTTGAACTTCAGAACAGGCACGTGTGAAGTTTTCTAGTAACTTTTTTTCTGTATTTATAATTTCCAGTGAATGTTATGTTAGACACCAGTATATCACTTGCCGTCTTACAATAATTTTGCACTTGATATTCTAAATTTGATAATCTAGTCCACACTACACTGTTGTAAGAGCATCTCTAATGGAGACCCCAAAATGCCAAAATGCACCAAAAAAATGGTGCAAACCTCCTCCCAACCATGCACCATTCTTTGAACTTTTTGGTGCAAATGAATAGTGTTGCACCAAAATGGTGCAAATGAAACTTGTATCATTTTGCCCTTCATTTTGGTATAGAACAAATTTTCTTCCCTTTGTATTGTTTTTTTGTTGTACAATAATTTTAGTCCTTAATTTTATTATTATTATTATTATTATTATTATTATTTGCATTTGCATTTGCACCGGAATTTGTAATAAATTTTAATCATTTAACAATGGGAAAATTGCAGCCACGGTCCCAACACTTTTTGTTTTTTGCAGACTTTACCTCAACTTTTACTTTGTGTCACCACAGGGTTCCAAACCTTTGAGAAATTAGCAGAATACAGTACAAAATGACGAAAAACGTTAGTTCCACCGTCAGTTGACCTCAAAAATGGAAAAGGGCAAATGTTGACAAATTTAAACAGAGGCATTTTCGTCCATTCCTATTTTTCCCTTTTATTTAAACAACAAACTCATTTCATCAGTTTTAAAATCACTCCCTCTCCATTCTCCTTCACGGTTCGAACCAAACAATTATCTTCTACAATGTCGAACAAAAATAGCCAACAATCCGATGAAATTTAAGAAGATTTTGCATGTCACATACGAGGTCGTCTTCCCGAACCTGTATATGGTAATTTTTTAATTTTTTTGAAAAAGTTTCTGGTTGTAGACATGTTTGCCTCACAGTGGGTTACAACTGTGATCATACTAGTGCATATTTCCAAAATTTTAAGCATGTTATTGAGTTGGAATTATAAAATTTTCCCTATTTATCCGTACTGATTTTGCATTCATTTCGTTTAACTAGGGTTTGTTGATGGTAGGTTGTTGATATGATTTTTTAGGGAAAAATTCAAGTTATTTTTCCATAAAGTTACAATCGGCGGTGTATTTTTCAGAAAGAAGCAAAATCTTGTATACGAGCATGGGAAGATAGCCTATCTAGACTACGTGCACCCTAATTGCTTTAATAGATTTATCGTGGACAATGCTATGAAGATGATATGCTATTTTTTGAGAAAATGTGGTATGTGTATAAGATTGAAAATAGGAGAATAAGTGAGACATCGTTCTAGCTGATGAAGGATGCAGACTTTATGAATGTAGTTAGGTTACTTGGTGACAAGAGGCTTGCTAAGATGTAGTGTGTGCCCGTAGTTGAAGTGTTGGAATTGTCATGGAACAACAAAGTAGGACATGATATTTCAGTGGTTGATGTTGACACTGGTAAGGTATTAGAGGAGGTAGAAGAAAAAAGGAAACTAGATGTTGACAAACAGTTTGAGCATAATGTATGCTATTTAGTGGGGTTTATGATGAGTTTCTGCAGGGTGATGACTTGTATGTTGTCGATGAGGTTGACAACAATGGTGATGCTGACGAAATAGAAGTGGATGCAGGAAGTTCTGCTGATGTCCCTGCAGGTGGAGTGAGTGACTTACACACAGATGATCATGTATTTATAGATCACAATGAGTCACTTGTTTCACCTTGATATGATGCACCTGATGAAGTACAACTTGATGTACCTGCTGATGCATCATGTGTTGATGATGCCCCTGCTGAAGTATAACATGATGTACCCGCTGATGCATCATGTGTTGATGAAGCCCCTACTGCTTCACCTCATGTTGATACACCACCAGCAGATACCATCCCTTCCCCTGCAGAAGATCATGTACCTACAGGTGGGCATAATATGAGTGCTCAACCCATATGTGAAGAATTTGTGGTGGACCTACATGACTTAAATGAAGCAAATACTGCACCCCCTACAGATGTACAACTGGATGATGCATCTGAACAGTACAAGATCCTGTGGAACTATGGTGAGGAGTTGAAACGAACTAATCCTGGTAGTACAGTGAGAATTGAAGGGGAATGTGATATATTCAAAAGAATATACGCATGTTTGGGGACTTGCAAAGAAGGTTTTAGAGTTGGGTGTAGGAATGTGATTGGTTTGGATGGATATTTCCTAAAAGTGCACAAGGTGGGTAGTTGTTGGTTGTAGTAGGTATTGATATTGATAACTGCATGTTACCTGTAGCTTCGGCTATGGTATATATGGATAATAGAACATATTGGGAATGGTTCTTAGAACGTTTAGTAGTTGATATTGTGATGTGTAATGCTAGAGCTTGGATTTTCATTTCTGACAAACAGAAGGGCTTGGTAGACTCCATAAATTTGTTATGTGAGGGCACTAAACATTAGTGTTGTGCAAGACATTTGTACAACAATTTCACCTTAGTGCATAAGGGACTGACTCTAAAGAACATGTTTTGGGCTGTAGCACGGGCAACAATAGTGCCAGAGTGGAGAAGTGTAATGAATGAGATGAAATATATAAATGAAGAAGCGTTTAAGTGGTTCAATGAGAAACCAGCATCACAGTGGAGCAGATCACATTTCCAGGATTATCCAAAGTGCGACATCCTACTAAATAACTTGTGTGAGGTATTCTAACTCTTCGATATTGATTGCAAGAGAAAAGTCTATTATCTCAATACTTGAAAATATAAGATATCAACAAATGCTGAGGATGAATGCCCAAAGGGAAGTTGCACAAAGGTGGGATCATACTTTTGGTCCTAGAGTTATGAGTATTGTTGGAAAAGCAAAGGCAGAGGCAAGGTTCTTGAAGGCTGACTATGCTGGAAGTGAAAAGTTTGAGGTGAGCAATAGGGATGTAATGAGATGGAGTGTGGACCTGATAAAGCATAAATGCGCATGTAGAAAATGGCGCTGGAATACCGTGTGTGCATGCAATGTCTGGTATGCTATCAAGAAACATTGGCAAATATGACTATGTAGATGTATGCTACATCAAAGAATCTTGCATGAGGTCCTATAGCCTAGTCATCCAACCAATGTCAGGTCCGGAGTTGTGGCCAGAGCTGGGGAAACATCTTCTTAATCCACCTAAAAGAAGAAACGGGCAGGCAGACCAAAGAAGTTGAGAAAGAGATCGGAAGTAGAGCCACCTACAGGCACCAAAATGACAAGGACTGGAATGAAAATGACATATAAAAAATGTGGTGGGATAGGCTTTAACAAGAGAACATGTTTTGAAGCAGGTTCACAGTAGGATACAGAACATGATACACAACCAACTCAATCACAGGACAAGGGAAAGAGAAATGCCTCTACATAGTAGGATGGAGCGCCAACTTTGTCACAAGACAAGGGCAAGAGAAAGACTTCTTATCCAACAGAGCCACATACAAAGAAAAAGAAAACTGGACAAAAAAGAACATAGCTTTTTGTATGATGATCCTTTTGAACAAACCTTTTTGTATGGTGAAGTTTTTTATGTGATTAGATTATCTTTTGGTAGAACGAAATTGGAATTGCTTTTGTATGATGATGTAAAATGATGGTGTAGAACGAATGATGATGTAAAATGTGAATATTCAAATGAAAAAATGGTTCTTTTTTTCTTTAATTAGTGATTGTTTTTGGATCATTTTGTTATGGGTGCTTCGGAAGTGAAACAATTTTGGAATTGGGATTGAAAACAGTGAAATAGATATTCTTTAAAATGGTTTTGGGACCTACCGTGCAACTCATTCAAAAATTTTGGGACTTTATGTGTATTTAAAAACAAATGTTTGGAACATACACTACGACGTAGTAAAAGTTTGGGTAAGTCTGTACGACTTATTGAAAACGTTTGAGACATGCAATGCACCACTTACAACGGGTTTTTGAACAAAATTTTCTCGTCATTTTGAAGCATTTGCTCGCAAGGGGAGTGAGGAAACTGTGCAAAATGAAAATTAGGGCAACACTGTTGAATGATAATATGTTTTACTTATTTAATGAAAAATAAGTTACAAGATCATAGACAACACTCGATTACTAATTCATGAACCCACCTTCCAAAACACAAACACAACTTATGAGCTCATAAACCTAACACAGATCTATGCGTAGACCCGTTTCACAAAAAATCCACATACAAATCCTAATATCCAAGTCTTCCATGAACCGTGGTTTCTTGTACGTATGGTGTTCAGTTCAGCTTACTGTTGAGAACTGAATTAATCATGCGCAACGGAAATTAAAACAATTTCAATTCCCATACAAGGATCTGCTTTGTATTTAGATAGAAAATGTGATAAAATCAATACCTTTGATGAATTCCAAAAACTCCTTTGCTTTTTCTTGAACTCCAATGATCACGATCCGCAATTCAAGCTGTCCAATTATTCAGCCTCCAATGGTGATCTACATGGAGAACAAGAATGACGGCTATGATTTTCTTTTCTAGTGCTAGCAAGAATAATGATTATTCTACACAGTTTTTCAAACCCTAGCAGCCTAACAATATAAGTCCAAGCGGGCTTGGCCAATTTCTTAAACTTAACCCGGTCCATTATTTAATTAATCAAATTAATTAAATATGGTCCATGAATTAATAAATCTAATTAATTCGGGCTTATTAATAAGAAACTCAATTAATTAATTATCCAAAACTTGTCAATTAATTAACCGGTGATTCTCATTCTTCTGGTTCTCTTTTGTTTATGACACATTAGATTCCCAATTTCGATGTCTAATGACGTGAATTATTATTTTGATATAATCAAAGTCGATAAATTAAAACACCCCCTTTTTAATTTATCACTAATTCACATTCATAGTCCCAAATTGACATCTAGCAATGTGATAGGGCAATACATGTGACGGGAAATATCACGCGATACGACAAAACCAAACTTGTTCGTTTATTATGAAAATATAATCCTTTCTTCATATGATCCGATCAATTACAAGATATGGATATGTATCAATCTCGTTTATCGATCATTTCTTTTATCCCACTGTTAAGTCATGTAAGTCGAAAACTCCTTTTCGACTTATGAGTTTACCTTGGCCAAGGATTTCATTATCGACTTAACTTGATAAAATGTAGATCATAATCTATTACTATCTAAGAGTGACGAATCCTCTATCGATCATTCACAACCTTCATATGATTCTTGACATACCCGAACGATGCTGTATTAGCGACCCTTGGCAGAGAAACATCAAACACCACCAAAGTATGACCGTTCAGATATAAGGAGCTATGATGACCTTAAGTCAAATGGCCAATTCTACTATCGAACATTAGAGATTAACCACTAACACACAGATAGATATTCATGTGGAATGTCCCAGCGAGTCTCCAATGTTTTGTTCTATAACAAAACATCATGTGTTCATTCAAGTGTCACCACACTTTAGTTTGTGAAATCAGCTACTTACTTCACAAGTAAGAATGCCCCATGTGATGGTTTATCCGTAATAACGATATCCCTATCTCGTTATTACTTCGACCACGGACGATTTAAGAGATTCAGTCATATGTAATTTGTATCTCACAATCACAACTCTTTGTGATTAACAAATCACCAAGACTTGAATCTACGAATTCTATTATTTAGTTTATTAGAATATTATTTCAGTTAAATNCAGTCATATGTAATTTATATCTCACAATCACAACTCCTTGTGATTAACAAATCACCAAAACTTGAATCTACAGATTCTATTATTTAGTTTATTAGAATATTAATTCAATTAAATAATAGATATTGTCATAAATATGTATCGATAATATATATTAAAAGTGTTTATGTTTCAAAGTTGATTTAACCTAGGGCATAACACTTACACTTACATCTCTCTTCTAACGCGTAGAAATCCTGGGATTATCTTTCTCGATCTGTCGCACATTGGAGGGTCGTATTAGTCAAAGAATTTACATCCATCAACATCGTGACACCGTAGGCAAGTGAGAAATATTCTTCCTAGGTTCAAGTTTGTCCATGAGGTCTTCATCTGCATAGGGTCACCGCATTTACATACATTGGTTTCCATATTCACATATACGATAATGGGAGAGAGGGAAGAAGAATATATAAGACCTAAAAAATGAGGGAAATGGACAGTGATTAGCATAATGAAAATGAGAAAATAGGAATGGACGAAAATGTCCCTATTTAAATTGGTCAAAATTTGCCTTTTTTTTTTCCATTTTTGAGGTCAATGACGGTGGAACTAACGTTTTCTGTCAATTTGGACTGCATTTGCATGTTTCTCAAAGGTTTGGGATCTGTGGTGGCACAAAGTCAAGGTTGATGTAAAGTTTGCAAAAAACGAAAAGGTTTGGGACCGTGACTTCAATTATTCCTTTAATCAATATCAACTAAGGAATGAATTAATATAAAATACTCAATAACTTTAAAAGGTAACAAACACGATTTTTTAAATCATGATGTTAAATCTAATATTTTCTTAATTGTGGTATTTATATTAAGTGTACTATATTTATAAAATTTATTAAAGAATTCAATATTTTCGTTTATTAAACGTAATTATTTATTTAGTAATTTATGTAGTAGTAAAATAAATAAATTAATTAATAATTTTTGAGATAAGTAAATTGTTGAGAAATAAATAATGAAGAAAATGATGAAACACTATTCATTTGGTGCAACTTTTGATTTTTAGGTTGGAGTTGAATTTCAGTTTGGTGCAAGAATTGCACCAAAATGGTGCAAAACTAACTACAAAATTTGGTGCAATGGTTGGAGATGGCCTTAAGGATATTCCCTAGTGGTATAGCCTACTTATTGACTTCATATATTTCTTTCATTTATAGAAAGATGAAGTTTTGTCATTACTTCACATTTATCTTCTTCGTGATGGTGTTTGGCGAACTTTTTAATATATATAATACGTCACATGGGCTGTGAAAATCGCAAGTATCATGCATATACCGGTGATGTTATGTATCCATATTTGCCGTAAATAGTGATTAATAAAACATCTTCCTATAGTCTGTTGTTTACTACCTTTGAAGATGGTAACCCATTTCCATAATTCACTAGCATGTATCTTAGTATTACTGTCGATCCTTAGTTCAGCATGATATTTGTCTTTAATATTCGTAAGCCAGTGAAATCCAATAAATCCTACATATTGTTGTACACAAGTATCTTGAACCTGAA
>CAIGRP010013179.1:5820-17029 GCA_903798385.1 Fraxinus cuspidata
ACGTTATCTTTGGTTTGACCTATTGATTCTCTTACTCATGATTTCACTGAATGCATGAAGCAAGAATTTGAGATGAGTATGGTTGGAGAATTAAATTACTTTTTAGGTCTCCAAGTTAAACAAACTGATGATGGGATGTTCATATCTCAATCGAATATGCAAAAAATCTTGTCAAGCATTTTATATTAGATAGCAAGAAACACACTAGAACCCCATGAGCACTAGTGTCTAGTTAGGTCATGATTCTACAAGTAAGAGTGTTGATCAGACACTATACGGAAGTATGATAGGTAATTTACTTTATCTCACTACTAGTAGACCGACATAGCCTTTAGTGTAGGGGTTTGTGCATGTTTTTAAGCTGATCCCAAGGAATCCCAACTGAGCACCGTGCGACATATCATTAGATATGTAAATGGTACCGTTGATTATGGAATCATGTACTCTCAAAACTCTACTCTTGATCTTGCAACCTATTCCGATGTCGTTTGGACTGGAAATGCCAATGATTGAAAAAGTACTTTTAGAGGCTGTTTTATGTTGGTGCTAATCTTGTCACTTGAATGAGTAAGAAACAAAATTCTATCTCATTGTCGATGGCAGAAGCCAAATATATAGTAGTAGAAAGTTGATGCACTCAATTTCTTTGGATTAAGCAGATGTTGAGTGTTATGGTATTGAATAGTGTACTATGACTATTTTTTGTAATAACATTAGTGACATTAATATTTCCAAAAATCCCGTTCAACACTCTCGAACCATACATATTAATATACGACATGATTATAATCTAGAGCTTGTAGAGACCCATGTTATAATCCTTTAGCACATATATACAGAAAACCAATTAGCTGACATACTTACCAAACCATTAGATGGCCTAAGATTTGAATTTCTTCGAATGGCTATTGGTGTTTGTGTAACTTATTAATTGGGTTTTTTCCATGCTCGTTGTTTACCATTGTGTGACTTATATTTATGCATGCCTCGTATTTGTTTTTACTTTTCTTTTTGTGTGTGTTGTCATTTTTTTATGTTTTTTATGCTTTCTATTTTATTTTGAAAAACAACAAAAAATAATAAAATTGTAACATTGAAAAATACAAATATGGAAGTTGTTTTTACATCTTAACATATGCTATACTTGAATTTGTTTGTTGTGATCAGGCATGGGGTTAATCTATGAGCTGTAACATCATTTCCATTGCTATACGAGTCTTCATGTACTATCTGCACACACTATAATATTGATGGTGAGATTTACGATGTCTATCACATATTAGTAAGGTGACTTTGAACATGAATTGACCTTATTTATTAGACCTAAACTCAAGTTTATCCCCCAATAATAAAAAGCTCAATATCTTATGTTCTTCTTCGGAGCCTATCTGACTCGAGCAATTAAGCCTACGGGGTTAGTTGTGATCAGGCATGGGGTTAATCTATGAGCTGTAACATCATTTCCATTGCTATACGAGTCTTCATGTACTATCTGCACACACTATAATATTGATGGTGAGATTTACGATGTCAATCACATATTAGTAAGGTGACTTTGAACATGAATTGACCATATGTATTAGACATAAACTCAAGTTTATCCCTGGTATTAAAAAAATATAAAAAAAAAAAATATATGTATATATATATATATATATATATGTATATATAGAATAAAAATAAAATGGGAGAGCTCAATATCTTATGTGTTTCTTCGGAGCATATTTGACTCAAGCGATTAAGCCTGTAGGGTTCCTCGTAATCTGGTACCTATGGTCAACTGATTTGGGTTACTGGCGTAATACTCACTACATGGGTCATTTTAGTAGCTTAATGCAGAAAAACCTACACTTAAGATGAGAAAATAATAATGAACTTCGTTTATTGAATGATGTGAAATGCAATATTTTGATTATATTTAGGGGGAGAAAAAGTACCTCCATTTATAATGAATTTTATGTTATAAGTTCTAATGTACTTTAAATGGTTTGACTTTCAAAAGTAAGGGAATAAACTTATTGGCAGTGATGATTAGTGTGTTCTTTCTCATAAATTTAAGGTTTGGAGTCCTACTTTTAAAGGATTAGTGACATTTTACACATATGATTCACTTATACAATTACTCCATGATAACTTGAACTAAGTATTTGGGAAGGTTTACTGTTCATTCCTTATCTTTGTGTATGTTAACAAGAGTATTTTTGAATTATTCTATGTTACAGTTCAAATATATAGTTTAAAAAAAATAAGAAAATGTGCAAAGTAGTTTTGTGATATTGCTTATTCTACGTTTTCCCTTGTCATTTTGTGAAAAATATGGGAGAGTACGCTTTTTTTTTATGGAGTAGATATTTTTGGATATGTTTAACTTAACTTGATGTATCTACAACTTTTGATTGAATGATGAATTCAGTATTGCTAGATTAAGTTTTGATGTTTAGTAATATCAATGTTTCGTTTCGGTACGTTGGGTTGCATTGATATTATGTCTTCATTTAGCTTATGATATGAAACTGAAAAGGTGCATTATGAGTTATTAACTACTTAAATCACTTGTACACTGTAAACTACTTGATTTAACTGGTTGAATTTCTTTTACACTTAATACTGTTTCACATATATTTTACACTGGGTATTTGAATTGTCTATTTCAAGAAACATGTTTGATACATGAAAAGCAAAATTTGATCAAGACAGTTATTGGTTGTGTCAGTCTTTGAGTCTGTAATATTATTTCACTACTGCTTTGACTTTAGACTGTGGTTTTGTCACAGAATGCCAAAGGGGAAGCTTGTTAGGTATTTGACATAATTGGCAAGTCTGTGAACAAAATGGACTAAAATTAATGTGTTGTAAAAGTCAAGGAGTTAAATGCAAATAATAGAATTTGTGTTATATTAGATCTAGAGTTCGAGAATGGAAAATGAAGAAAAAACGACGCCGGAATTTTGCCAGCTTATTGCCAAGGTTTGACTCGAGCATGAGAAACAAAAACTATGTCGCCCGTCGTCGCTTTACCTTCGCTCGAGTGACAACCTGTTGCTCGACTGTCGCTCATTCCTCGGTCGAGTGATAGTGTTGTTCGGGAAGATTTTAAATTCATTTTTTACAGGCTTTTTATCCGGCCCATTCATTTCTTAACCTAACCTATAAACACCAAACGCCACAGAACGATTTTTAAGAGGTTGATCATTGAACAAACACATTGTTTTGATATTCTCTTCATCAGTTATCTTTCAACCTTCATTATTCATATTGTGATTTGTTCTTGGTGGTGAAAAACATCATATTCTAAATCCAAAAACATGATTATGCCTATAATCAAAGGACTTGATCTAGAAGGATACTTGCTGGGAACAAAGGAATGCCCACCGGAATTTCGAGCCACACAAACCACTGTCGGTCAAGGAGAAGCAGTGGAGATGAATCAGAATCCTAAGTGTAATAGGTGTGTTTCGACTGATCAATTGCTAATGGGATGGCTATACTTATCCATGACTCCTGAAATAGCCCTGAGAGTCATGGGATGTTTGAATTCCAGTAAGCTATGGACTGCAGTTGAAGAAAGGTATGGTGTACTGAACAAATATAGGGTAGTTTTTCTCACTAAACTGCAAAGAACTAGGAAAGGCCCAATGTCCATGGATTAATACCTCACAACAATTAAGCAGTTAGCTGACAATCTAAAGATAGCTGGCAAGACTATTGATCATAGTAACCTTGTAACTTGTGTTGTTAGAGCTAGATAAAGAATATACGCCCTTAGTAGTACAAGTTAATAGCAGAGAAAATATATCCTGGCATGAACTATCTTCAGTATTAATGATATTTGAAAGTCGTCTTGAGTACTTGAATCAAGTCAGGAACAATTTTACATCTATGAATGTTAGTCAGCCTAGTGTACAACAAGCTCAAAGAACTGGTTCAGGAAATGGTAGAGCCTTTAGAAGATTCAGCAGTGGCAGATCAATGAACTTCAAAGGCAGAACCAGAGGCTAAGGAAGATGAAGACAAAACGAAAAATAGTGGACCCTGTCAAATTTGTGGATTGAGCAACCTCTCTGCTTCAATAGATACGATGAAAGGTATATGGGGAGCAAGCCAAACAGCCAAAGCAATCAATACAACAACTCAACACCATCAGCTATGTAGCCTCACCAAGAGAACTTGAAGATCCAGCTTGGTTTGTAGATTCAGGGGTGAGCAACCACATGACAGCTGACAAAGGTAACCTGCAAAATGTTAAAAAATATGAAGGTAAGCAAAAACAGCTAGTTGTTAATGGAATTCACTGCATATTGCTTACACTGGAAATGGTAACATTCATACATTGGATATGAAACATCTTGAATTGCATAAACTACTGCATGTGCCCTCAATAAAAAAGAACCTGATTAGTGTCTCACAGCTTACCAAAGATAACGATATATCTATGGAGTTTTTCTCTACCTCTCGTGTTGTTAAGGATATGCAAACGAGGAAGACACTGTTGTAAGGGACGCTTAAGGATGGATTGTATCAGTTGATGTTGCCAAGTTCAAAGCCACAAACCATCACTGTAGAGTTAAGTCAGTCAAATAATTCCAACTGCCTCACAGTGAGTATCAGCTGTGATAAGTCAAACTGTAGTGTCAAACTCTTAGAGTCTGAACTTGATGTTTTGCATAGGAAATTAGGCCATCCTTCTAACCAAGTGCTAAATCAAGTTTTCAAGTCTTGCAATAAATCTATCAATGTTAACGAAAGACCAAACTTCTGTGAATCTTGCAAACTAGGCAAAGCTCATGCACTACCATTTAACATATCCCTATCACATGCGTCAATACCCTTAGAACTCGTGCACACTAATGTCTGGGAACCTGCTCCTTTGAACTCTACCTTTGGATTTAAGTACTATATATAATTTTTGTTGATGACTATAGTAGGTTTACCTGGATATATCCCATGAAACTCAAATCTGAGGCATTATGTACCTTTATCCAGTTCAAAACGTTAGCTGAAAACAAGCTAGAAAGAAGCATTAAAACATTACAATCAAACTGGGGGGAGAGTTCAGGAACTTCAACAAAATTTCATCAGATTTTGGCATTGAATTTAGACATTCTTGTCCATATACTTCTGTTCAAAATGGGAGAGCTGAGAGGATGCATAGACATGTTATAAAGACTGGGTTAACACTCCTAGCACAAATGCCCTTATATTACTGGTGGGAATCATTCAAAACAACAACTTATTTGATAAATAGTCTGCCTACCCCAGTACTCCAAAACAAATCACCCTACCAAGTGCTTTTTGGAAAGCAAGTTGACTACAAAATGCTAAAAACATTTGGATGTGCCTACTATCCTTCCCTCAGACCCTATCAGAAACATAAATTCGATTTTCATTCCCAAAAGAGTGTATTTCTTGGCTATGGTAATTCACAAAAAGGATATAAGTGTTTAAGTCAAAGTGGTAGAGTCTATATATCCAGACATGTGCTATTCAATGAACTTGATTTTCCCTTCAAAGTAGGCTTCGTAAACAAAAGAGTCAAGTCACAAATTCCTGAAAATTCTGTAGGCCTTCTTTCCTTTACTACAGAAGCTACTCATGTGTCGACCCCTCAATCTGTCACTGATACAGTACATCCTGATGCTTGACCTACTGTAGACTCTTCAAATAAAGATGTGGAAATTGGAAGTAGGGGTGAAGAAGGTATAGAATGTAGTGAGGTTGAAGCAAATAAAGAAGAACATAATGGTCTTGAGATGACTGAAACACAGCCTGGAGATTGCAATATTGAGGGTCATACTCATAACACAAGTCAAATTCAGAACACTGGACATCAAATGATGACTAGGAGCAAAGCTGGAATCTACAAACCGAAAGTTTACACAAATTAGACAATAGAAAATTCAGTAGAAACTGAACCACTCATTGTTGAAGAAGCCTTGATGAATAACAATTGGAAGAAAGCTATGCAGGAAGAGTCTAATGCACTAATCAAGAACAAAACATGGACATTGATGCCTTAGGAAGCTGGTATAAAGGTAATTGGCAACAAATGGGTATTTAGACTCAAGTATGATTCAGATGGTAGAATTCAAAAGCACAAGGCAGGGTTAGTTGCAAAAGGACTCCTTCAAACTCCTGGAGTGGATTTTGGTGAAACATTTAGCCCTTTTATTAAGGCTTCAACTTTGAAAATTATCTTAACACTAGCCGTGTGTAAGGATTGGGAGATTAGACAAGTAGATGTAAACAATGCATTCCTGAATGGCAAGTTGAATGAAATAGTCTATATGAATCAGCCACAAGGATTTGTAGATGAGGAAAATCCTGATTTTGTATGCAAATTGGAGAAAGCCTTGTATGGGCTGAGATAGGCCCCAAGAGCTTGGCATGAAAAGCTCAAAAGAAACCTTGTTAGACTGGAAGTTCAGACAATCTAAAGCTGACAAGTCGTTATTCTTCCTGACAAACAAAAAGGATATGTTGTTTGCTTTAGTTTATGTAGATGATATAGTTGTAACAGACAATAACTCTCAATAGGTGCAAGAGTTTATTGACGAGCGGAACAAATGCTTTGCCCTCAAAGACATGGGAAGCCCAGTTAATTTCTGGGAATAGAGATGCACAGAGATGCAGCTGGCTTGTATCTAACACATAAAAATTATGTCGTCAACCTGCTTTAAAGGTTGGGTTATGAGAGCCTAAAACCTATGGCTGCAGAGAAACTGATTTCAAGAACTGAGGGACAACCTATGAAAGATCCAACGTTGTATAGAAGTGCTATAAGAGGACTTCAATATCTAGCTCATACAAGACTAGACATGACTTATTCAGTTAACAGATTAAGTCAATTTCTTCAAGCACCTACTAATGTTCATTGGAAGGTACTAAAGAGGGTATTCATGTACTTAAAAGGTACACTAAATTATGGACTTTTCATTCGAATGAATGATATTCTTAACATAAATGCCTTTGCTGATTCCGACTGGGCATCATGTCCAGATGATAGGCGATCTACTGCAGGCTACTGCGTGTATCTTGGGGACTAATATCTTGGTCTTCTAAAAAAGCAACACATCATTACCAGATCAAGCACAGATGCTGAGTATAGGGCATTAGCTCACTGTGCATCAGAGATCTCATAGATCCAGTCCTTGATGAAAGAATTAGGAATACCTCAGCAATCAGTTCCAAATATTTGGTGTGACAATCTAAGTGAAAGTGCACTAGCCTCAAATCCTATTTATCATGCACGCATAAAACATATTGAACTTGACATTCACTTTGTAAGAGATAAAGTGCTGATGGAGGAACTTAAAATACAATATGTGCCATCATCAGAACAAACAACAGTCTTATTCACCAAACCTCTTATGCATTCAAGATTTCCAATACTTAAAGACAAGCTTGGAGTGATAGAATACACTCCACCTTGAAGGGGGAGGGTGTTAGAATCCTTCCATCAGCTGCAAAAATATAATAACAACCTTCATGCAACCAGCTAGTTTAGTGCCTAAAATTCATGAATTGCGTTTGGTTTCTGTTATCTACTTTGCAGCTCAATTCTAGAAGGTTCTTGTATGTATAGCAAGCTAGACTCGACTGTATATAAATAGAGGTGGTAATGGAACAAAAGTATCAAAAAGTTTAATTCAAATTCATATCAGATTTTAGCTTGGAGTATACAGGGAGGACCATCTGTCGAAAAGATAAATTGAACAAGACAATATGTTTTCCTCCGTACCTGATTAATTTGTATTCTTGATTAGATATTTTTGCATAAATCTATAATTATATACTTGGCACCATATAAGTAATTCACAATAGGAACAATATTGTTTGTAGAGAGGAGAAAATAATTTAGGAGAGCAATTAAAAGGTTGCCAATATTAGGTGGGAAAGATAATTAATAAATACCTATTGACTTCAAGGAAAGCCTAGCGAGTAGATATATACTGTTTCAGTTAGATCTACCAATCAAGATGTTGTCATAGAGGAGCCATTTAAGCTAGAACTAGATTTTTGTAGCTAGTGAGCTAGTAACTAAACATTAAATCTAGGAAATCGAAAATCTCTATAAACTAGGAAAAATCTCCTTAATTAGGTCATCTACTAATTTAAAATTTATCAGATCTTTTCCACTTATTTACCAGAGTTGGGAAAACTGCGTTACAAATTTATAAGCACAACTATTGTAGTTCAAGCATTAAAAATTTGTATTTTCCTCAGGAATTGCCCGAATCTTATGTGTGATTCTCGTACGACAATCATTATCTGGATCAACAGAGCATATATAATTCACACATTTTAGGATGCCATGCACATACAATATTGGCACTGTATATAAGTATGGACGTGCATATAAGTAACATTAAATTGAACACGTAAAGATCATTTTCATCCAAATATAAATTAAATTGTATTCTTGGTTAAAATTTTCTCTGAATTCCATAGTTATGTACCCGATAGCAAATAAGTAAATTTCTTACAGTAAAAATTTTGTTTGAAGAGAGAGAGAGATTAGGTTTCACTAGAGCAATTTAATGAATAGCAAAATTGGGCGGGAAAATCGTTGATAAATACATTTAGGCTTGCATGAAAATCCTTGCAGTTGACTAATTATCAAATTATTCTTGTCAGACCTATTAGTGTAGATGGTATCACAACGTAGCCTATCGTGACAAAACTACTATTTGACGATAAGCACTACAACAAAATTAGCTCTTAGCAGCACTCACTTGCGGCGTGCGTATAAAACTTATTATTAAAAAACACTATTTATGATATGCCTTAAATGTTTGCCATAAGCATAAATACTGAGACAACCTGTAAAAGGTTGAAATTTACCGCATATTGATAAGGCATACTTGTTTATTATGCAATGAAAAAGTAGGAATTATCGCCCCCGAGGCACATACCAACTGATAAAGGACGGGGCTCTTAGTTGCTGGTAGTTCAGAGGTCGCGAGTTCGATTCGTGGGGCTCTTGAAAGGCAGGCTCTCTCTTGAAAAGCAGGATTTTTTATCCTGTAAGGCAAGAGTTCTCCTGGAAAGTAAAGTGGAACAAGTGTTGACTCGCTCGATACTTTAGCTGATCAGTGTGGGGCCTCTTGGACCCTGGCCAGTTTGGGGCACATCCCACGGTTTACTTGGTCTGCGTCTTGAGGGGACAACGCGTAGACTCCAAGATTAGTCGCCGAAGGTGGATACTTGCGTATCAAAAAGAAAAAAGCAGGAATTTTCTTGTTTCGCACATACCACATTTTTCCTGAATTTTTCTTTTCTTTTCCTTCTATTCTTTAATTTTTTCCTCCTACGTTTTCATTTCTTTATGTTTCATTCTTTTTCTTGTCCTTTTCCTTTTCTTTCTTCTCCCACATTTTCTTCGGGATTCTTTGTTAAAAGGCATAGTTAAACAATGTATTTGGAAGAAAATCCCCATATCAATGTTTGTATGTTAAATAGCCTTATATTATTGGTAAAAGTCTATCTTACCCTTAATAAAATGAATTCTCATATATTGCAAAATATATCATTTCCTTTAGAATAGTTCTAAAACTATTTTATATTTCTTATATTCTTCTATTTTGAATCTTAATATATAAATCTCATATGTGACTTAATAAATTAGAATAAATATAAGCATATTGTTTAAATTCTTCTTCCAATCTATAGTGTTCTTCATATAATTCGTTCATATTATCTAGTTGAGAAGTAATATCTTTAATTTTTTCTAACAATTTTCCTAATAAATTATCTATTCCTCTCATTGTATATCCTAGCATCAAAACAATATAAACATGCAAAATATAATAAATAATCCCTACAATTCTCTAAGATCTTAAAAGAAATATTTCTAACTTTTAGCAAAAATAATAGTTTTACCTTAACTTTGATTTGGATCTTTATTCTTAGAACCGAGTGACCTTTAGGCTCTGATTATGCAAATTGTTCCCTCAATGGCCTCTTGCCTCAACGGGATCTTTGCTCTTTTAGTTTCTTGCCTTCAGTGTATAGTTCCTAAAGATTAAATCTCTAGACTTTGGTTAAAGAAAAACTACATTTGTTGCTAAAAATAAGAAAAAGATCTTTCAAGAATCTATGGGAATAAGATTTAGAGACTAATATCTTTTCAAAGAATTGGAATTTTATTGATATCTTTAAAATTGATATTTGATCAAAGGACATAAAAGTTTGACTATCTCACAATTTGAGTGCTCAAATGTTTCTCAAATGTCCCCTTCATTAGCCTGAAGGCTTCCATTTATAGAACTATCTGAGGCTCAATTATCTGGCCTCTTACATCATTACATACATCATAATCTAATAAAGTTTTTCCCACTCTATTATAGTGATTCTTTTATTGTAATAAAACAATCAACTTTACATCACATCTTCTTTTTTTAAGTGCACTATCCTTCTATTATTGTCCTCTTGGTATGCAGCTAGCTCGATTTTTTGGTAGTGGTAGAACCTCTATCTTTATTATCTCATCTTCTTGGAATCTTTCTTTCAATTCTGTCGGCATCTGGGGCATTCCCTCAATCTTCATGCTTCTTGAATTGTGGTAGCACTTCAATTGATCTGATGAGTATCAAACTTTTAGATATATTCTTTTAAAATTGTAGATTTTTCTTTTCCATCATTTGTTAAAAGTGTCCATCATTCATATTAGCATAAACATTTGAATTTTTTTTCATATAAATTATTTGCCATATTGTAAAGAATCTTCATTCCCAAAGTTCTTCGGATTTAATCTATGATTTGTTATTTTGACCGACTTCAATTTGGAAATCTCGGCTTACATATCCGATTGTGATAATATGTTCTGGAAGATAATATATCATTCCATCAACTTCCGGACTGATTGAATAAAATTTGATATATATCGATCTTCCCTTGGCAAATTTTGAGACTTCCGATTTAAATATATTATCAAATTTCTCTATTTCTTTCAAATCTTTTTCTTGATAAATTAGATTCAGAAATCCATAATCTACATCCATTTTTACCATAAAGGGATATGCATCTTTGGTAATTATCAATCTTGGGTAAAAATGATCTCTTGAAGAGATGAAATATATCATTTTCTCCCAATTTATAGACAATTTTGGCAAATGATTAATATTCTTCTTCTTTTGATGATAAAGGGGTATCATCATTTTCACCAGTTCTGATTCTGATCACCTTTGTATGTTCATCTTCATTCTTTATT
>CAIGRP010013181.1:0-13736 GCA_903798385.1 Fraxinus cuspidata
AATAAAATAATATTGTTCATCACATCAATAATTTTTCATTCTTTTTCAACCACACATTCTCCATCAATCTACTATTCCAAAATACATTCTTCCAAAATAATGTGGCTTAAACATACTCATAATTATTTTAATGCTTTGGTTGTAATCTATATTGCTAAATTGATATTTCTCTAAAAAGTGAAAACTTAAAATTTTGTAAGTTAATAAAATTATTTTTTAATTAATAAATTAAAAAACGGTTCAGTTCGGTTTTATGCAATTTTTGAAAATTGAAACCTAAACCAAACCATTTTGAAATGGTTTGAGGGAAAAAATTGCAGGTCCACGTGGACCTGAACCAACGGTTTCAAACTAACGATTTCGGTTTGGTTTGCGATTTCGCGATTTTTTTGTGTAGCCCTAGTTAAGCTTTAGCCATTGTTCGGTACAGATTATTTAAAACTCTTTTTTTCAGATACATTTTTAATCATATATTCTTCTAATAAGATAATTTTGTATGTGGACAAATGAATTTCTCTACTTTTTAACCTCGCATTTCCAAAAAATCATTTTCTATAAAATCTACTTTTAAAAATCTACGCCAAACTGACTCTAAATAATGTATAAATAAATTATATCGGCTTGTTGATTCACATGGGACTATGGGATAGAAATCTTCTTCAGATCCCAAAGGCTCATAAGCAATAGAGTAATTAATGGAAATGAAAAAAAAAATAGAAGTCAAAGATTTTCAGGGACACTGTTGCTCCTTTTTGACTAGAGAAATAACCAGACCAAAGGCTGCAATGTGCTTGAAATTGATCCCTGCCTAATACCTATATGTTGACTTCGTGTGCAAGAGACACATAATAACTGAACAAGTGGAAAAGAGTAACTAAATAGCATAATAATTTGAATATGTGGCTCCAAAACTTGGTAGGCTTGTAAAGATTCTTCTTAATGGACCCACAAGCTAAGAGAAAGTAAAGGAAGGAATACAAAGTGAAATGGACTGTGTAGGGGCCTTTAGAGACTCGATCTTCACTTGCGAGCCGTTCGAAAAATAAAGCAGTACGAGCACAGTTAGCTGCATATGAGTTTAACCTCAACTAATTGCCTTATTATTCTCAACCTAGCGACCTTGCAGGGATGCTTTAATTAGCGTAGACGCTCTCCCCTCGAACAATGAATTTGATCCATACGAAGTTGATAAAGTCATACGAAATTTGGTTGTTTTTAAGTATTTTTGTGAGTAATCTTGTAGTGTGATTTTAAAAAATGAAACTATTTTACCGAGTTCTTTAGACATAGTTTTAAATTTGTCGTTTAGACCTATGTTTATCTCCCATTAGGGTTTTTGAATTTGTTAAAAACTAAGCAAATGATTTGGTTCTTCTCGAACATTCACTCAATAGATATTGCATATACGAAATATAATTTCTGATAGAAGTATTACTAACACGACATACACATGTCCTGGTCAAGGATCAATAATTTTACATTCCCAACATATTAACACTCCATTCCTACTCATAACAGGTCATACATAGTTTTTCTTTAACAAAATTAATAAAACTAGAAGCATATGAAATTGCACCTTTTTCCTAATAATGGTGCACGCGCGATCTCACTATTAAAATATGCTTCTTCACCAACCCCAAAGATTTGATACTAGGTCGTTATATACCTTAATTACATGCTCTTGGAATCATTTGAAGAGCTATTGTTCCATGGAGAAGCATACGGAAGAATCAATCCGGGATTCGACTCTCCTCCATTATACAAAGTTGAATTGGACATAACTCGATATGAATATGTTGCATCATTGTTCGCATATTGCATCAAATCAGCATTTGTAGCATCTAATTCCTTTTGAAGATGAATGACTTGCCTTTGAAGAACAGATATTGCTCCAACACAGCCATACACAGGATCTTTCAATCGCGCCTCGGCTTCATATGCCAGAGAGTTTACTGCATCTTCTCTTTGATGAGGGGGGATTTCATTCAGCAATTTGCTAACATTGCTTGCCCCAAATATTTTGTGGACATTGGCAAACTTTGTCGGCTCCTCGGGAGGAAAATATGGAGCAAAAGTGCAACTTGGCAAGCATTTTCTCCTTAAGAATTTGCAGGCAGCACAAGGAGGGTTTGAATAACTGGAAGAAGCCATTTTACTGCAAATTGAATTATATAAGGAGATCATTAATCAATTATTTAAATCACATAAAAAGGCACAATTCATCTGCAAATTAATTATGAGTAAATAATGTTGAGAAAAATAGTTTTCACTTGACCAAAATATGGTTCTTGATGGAAGTAATAATCTTTCTAGATACCTAAAAAAAATGTAATCATATATTGTTCATTAGTAAATTTTCGGCATATTTGTCGGTATCGATAAAGTGGACATAACTGAATTGCCATGTAATTTTTTCGAAACCATGAAAATTTGTATTCGAAATATCATGGGAAAGAGACAAAGTTTCATTATTTGAAAAAGAGATACGCGTTTTGTGAAAACTACATGTCTATAAATATAAACACAGTGTGTGATTGGGGTAAAGACACCTATTACAGTTATGTAGTGAGCTAGCTATAACCCAAGAATACACATGAGAACTAATAGGATCAAACAAGGTATTCAAGTCACAGGGAAGTCATCTTGGATCAAAATCAAAAGGATTGGCCAGAAAAATTCAAATTCAAATATCAAATATACAAGCCTAATAGATCAAATTTCTAATTGATTAATTTGTTTCTGTATTTCCTCCTCTTGCCCTTTGTTAAATTCATAGGAGTTCTGTAAAATAGAGAATCATACAAGATAATAAATAAATTACTTAAGATTTCTTCTAAATAACAATAGATTACATTATTCATTGTTCTATTTGTTCAATAATTAAATAGAACTTGATATTATACCTACATTCTACAGTCGTTCACTGTATAATTAGCAGATAGGAACACCTGAATCTTATATGACTTAGCCCCACCTCATTTTGATTTCGAACCTCGACCACGTATATTTTGATTAATTCCTCAATTTTCTTACTTGTTAAGGGTAAAGTCCCGCACTTGAGTACAAAAAAATAAAAATTAAAAATCAACGTTTAAGAACTTGGACTACTTAAGAGGTTGACGACTCGATGTTACTGGTGCATTCCAGTGTGTATATTATATCCAACATTAACCAAAACCAAAAGTCAAGATCATTATATCTTACTTCATCAATCTGTCCTGCAAAAAAGATTCAAGTCAGAATTGGAAAAAGATGGATCTTAAGGAACTAATACAAAGAACCCAACATATTATATACCTCCTTTTATGGATCTATCTTTTGCCAGCAATTTTTTTCTTTTCCTGAGGGAGAACCAGAGAGGGAACAAGGGTTTTCTCTTTTTCAAAAGAAAGACAACTTTGTGTATAAAGTTTCGAGCTTCTTCACAAATGACATTGATTCTTTTAAGGATGCTGGTATCAGACAGTTTAAGGAAACAAAAGAATTTAGGATTTAATGTTGCTAAATGTTAGAGAAGAAAAGGAAAAACCCTAGCAGCAAGCAAGAAAGAGGAGACACCAGCCTGCAGAAAAAGATTGCACTGTAATATAAAGGTGAGGAATTATGATGAATTTGGTGTATGGAGAAGGAATGTCAAGTTAAAGCCTTTGCCATAATTAATAGACCTAAAATAATTAATTAAACAAATGCTGACTGTGACCCCTCTTCTTTTTATAAAAATAATCACAAGAAAGTAGAAATTAATTCTTTCTTTTTTAAATTATACTGTTTCCATTTCTATAATTTATTGTAGTCATAATCAGGTGCTTTAAAAAATCAAGAGGTGGAATTAATGGTAGTTACTTCCAAAATCATGCTTATTCTATATATATATATATATTTTTTTTTTTGGATAATTCAGGAACGAACAATTAATTTCGAATAGTTATCAGCTAAAGTAAGCAACATTTAGCTAATTATGAATTAATTATTTGCCTATCGTTTTGCTGCACCAGATAAGTTTTTGTCATAAGACAGATTTATTTTCCCCTATTAGCCTTTGATTTTTGAAGGACATTTAGCATTATAGAATTACCATGCTAAATATATATAATAAATTATGTTGTTTAGTAAAGTTTACTGATCGTAGTTGGGTTGAAAACCTATACAAAAAATGTTCAAATTCGGCTTCTTATAACAGTCGAGCTGAGCGTGAATGATCCCGAATCATGCTGAATCATATTTACACTATAGAAAATCGTATTATTAAATTGTCTTCTATGTTTTTAAGAATATAACACGAACTAATTAGATAGGAAACATTGAATTGGATTTAAAATAATTTGTATCAATAATTGTTGCTTCTATTATTGAATTATCCAGCAACATTATCTACTAAATTCATTTAATTTGATATATTTGTCTTTAACTCGATGTCTCTATGTGTTCATGAAAGGAAAAATAATTAGAAAATCTAGTGGAAGTATCTATCCTTTTCACTTTACTTCTCTTTATGTTTTCCTCTTGCTCCCTTGTAACATATTATATTTGTGGAGAAACGTGGAATTTGAGGATAAAGATTTTGCTCATCAATGAAAAAAATGATACTGGCACCCTAAGTGTGAAATTCATCTGTTGTTATTTTTAAAATATTGATCGATTATGATAAATTGAACTAGATTTTTTTTATATGAATGAGAGATGGGTTCAAGAATCTATTTTCTTTTCATATGGGCTAAAATAACTGATTTTGACCTTTTTACCCTATATTGTAGGGTGGTTCTTGAAAAATATGAAAGATCTCTCTCCAAATTATACATATGATTTACATAGAATAAGATTTTCCGTTGAATTTTATATGTATGTAGGAGATCGAGTATGATATATTGTTTATTAAATCGAATATTAGTACACCATACGCGAGCTTAATTTCACTTTAATTTATCATATAGTTAGACCAAAGAGGATGCGTTAACCTATCTTATTTTCTACTTATTATTTTTTTATAAAGTTACCTTTCTTACATGCACATTAATTTTGGTGTATATATGATCCGTCTTAATTAATTAGGTCTATGCCAACATGTGGCACTCGAGACTAGAATATTTGATACCACATAACTTTGGACTACATGGCGTGATTTTCTTTAATGTATTAAAGGAAAAGTTAGGTATACATGAATATGGAAATTAAGAGTCAGTTCTCAATTCTCATGATTGTAGCATTGTAGAGATTTTCTATACATTTCTCTATGGGTACATGAATCGATATTGTTATCTTATCATATGTAATCATGGGTGGGTGACATATAATAATTGCATACCATTCAATCATATGACCATTTGTTTGTTAAAACACATCAACAATTTACTATTTTATGACTTATTTTATGTCTAACCATTTAATTTAAAAATCTAAATGATTAGAAAGGACCATATTTACATCATTTATATATTATTTTCAACACAAACTTTTATGTTTAGATGAATTTATCTTTTTCAACGGAGCTAACGTGTACACAATTAACTTAAATGGGTAGCAACAAGACTTAAATTGAGTATCTTTGTTACCTTGATATCATGTTGAATCATATTAGATATAACATTTAATTAGTGTATATATATATAAAAAGAGTAGTTGGTCTTTTCTACTGCTAGGACTGCAATCAAGGGTTTTATACTTTGCCCCTATTTGACACACATTCTTTCAAAATATATTATTTTAAAACTCATTTTTAATCACACATTTTTCAACAAAATAGTATTTTTCATCGCATCAATAACTTTTTCTTACTGTTTAACCACATATTTCATATCACTATTTAAAATACATTTCCTTAATAATATTCATTAAACACCCATTTTATTTATAGTCTCTTTATTTGCTAGGACTGCAATCAAGGGTTTCAACTTGTTTGTTTAACATTGTGATCTCTAAACTTAAAAGTGTTAGATAGGATCGCATGTGTTCCATTTAAATATTGTTTTCAAGATTATAGCTTTAGATCATTACCGTAAGAGAAAAAATAAAGCAATAATCAAAATTTTAAGATCGTTTTCCTTAGGTATCGTACGTTGGTGGCATAGTATCTCGAAATCTCTTTACTTGCAAGACAGGAGTAGAATGTGTTATAGAACACTTCACAAAAGAATCGTGTCGCAGAGAAAGGTTTTACATTGAGTTTCCGACCCTCGTGATCTCAACCCACTTCTAGAAAATATGGGGTTCCTTAATACTAAGATGTTAAGACAATAAAAAAAGCCACAAGTGGAAGCAAATAGCTTTGTTATAAATGAATAAAATTATAAAACATCAAATAAATATTCAATAACAGTTTTAACCACCACCCTTAAAAGTCAAAATTGATGCAACAATTGTTGATTCCATATCTCTATCAAAGAATATTGTGTTAACCAAGCCGAGGTTTGTGGCCATAATTGACTTGAAAAACCATATTTTGATGAAAAGTAAGTGATTCTTAGCATGCCTACAAGGATGCTATATGCATTCTTATAAGATTGCAATCCAAAAGTTGGGAATAATTTGGAGGAATAACACAAATCAATTGAAGTATGGTTCTAATGATTAGATAGACAATTATTGGTCCTTGGTGGGAATTTTATACACATAAAATAGCATACACACATTCTTTAAATTTTCTATTTTTATTGGACACTAGATTTTCAAAAGATAGGGCATCAGAGTTTGTGACCACAACAAATGATTGTAGATTCTCCAAGCAGATATCAGATCATATACAATTTCATCCCTAATTCTGCAACTATTTCAATTTATCGAATTTCATCTGCGCCACCACAAACACCAGCATAAATGGAAAGGGACAAGTGTAGATACAACAATGAAATAAATACCGATGTAAGGCGCTAAATGCATATTTGGTACACAAATAGTACTCAACATGCATAAGTTAACAGTATAACTGAACAAAATTTCAACTCATTTTTGCGCCCAATACCATTAATCCTCCATACGTATACTATACAGTAACTATAAATAAGTAGAATGATGAGGAAGTTTAATCAGGAAACCAGAAAATAGTCTCGGATTGTCTTTCTCTTCAATGAGGAAGGAGGGTTTAGCACGGATGAAGGGCTTTTCATTTTAGCTTCTGGAGTTTTATCTAAATTTTCTTTTACTTCAGAATTAAACGAAATTCTTTTCTCTTGGGATTCAGGGGTACCAACTTCGTGCATTCTACTTGAACCGGACATGTAAATATTGGATACAACATTTGAAGTTCGATTTTCAGTGTCACTCTTTGTAGATGACGTCTCATCTACAAACAGCTTTCTACGTTCCATTCTCGGCATTGCCATGACTCTCTTCCGAATTGAGGATGGAGATCTTGTGTTTGAATAACTGCTTTGGATATCCCAAAAACGGACCTAAGAAAGATTTAAGAAAAATAAGATAAGGAAATCATCACATTGTAAAGATGCAGTCTCACCGCATGAAAAAAAGGTTTAAAAAACGCGAACATTTTTTCCAACTCAGTAACTAACTTTCACTATTAGTTGGGTTTAGGCACTCCATGTCTCCATTAGAGATATTAATGAAAATGACGTGGCTCGTGGAATTGATGATACAGCTCATTGAAATAATGGTGTGGCATTTGAAACTGGTTTGTTTGAGAGGTCAAATTGCTGAGGACAAACAGAGTGATCATCAGTGAGTTAACAAATTTATTGCCACATCATTATTGCTGATTAAAGAATTAACAGGGACAAGTGGAGTGCCTATACTAAAACAAATGTGAAAGTTGACTGACTTAATTTAAACAAAAAATCAATGATCGAGTGAAATGATACTATAAGTTCAGTGACAACGGTGTTTTTAACCCCAAAATGAGAATTTGTGGGTAATGCTGCATCCTTTGGATGTGCTTAATTTGTTGTGTATGTGACTTACTGTGAAATCATCTGAACATGTTGCCACTTTCCCTATCTCTGATGGACACCTGGAGGAAATAAATTATGAGAAGTTTGATTAGATCTGAAGGGGGGGAAGATAAAGCATCATATTCATGTTTACTAGAGGGGACAGTATAGCACTAAACAATATTAAGGAAGAAAGTTAAAATATGTTTCGTTCTGCCCAGTCCGCTTGTGCTTTCCAAGCATGCAACGGAAGGCTTACCAATCAACAGCTGTGACTTCTCCGTCGTGGCTTTTCAAAGTGATAGGATCCATGTAAGGTTTATGCACCTGCTTTGACATGGTTGATGGAGTTAAATTTAGATAGACAGATAGTGAAAAAAAGTATTCGAAAAGAAATGAACCTGCCATATGTAGGCATTTCCATTACTGGAACCACTGAGTATATGAGATGCATCAGGACTAATTACTGACTGTAAATTCACCAATTATGAAATATGTCAGCAATGGAGCAGTATACAACTCTAGCATTAAAATTTACCATAAAATAAATCATATACCTTAACAAAAAATGATTCAATTCGGCCTCCAGAGAAAGTTTTTATTGGCCCCCTTTCAAGCTGAAGTACATTATACATGTATATTCTGAAAATGAAATATCATAATCAAACATAAACATTAACATTTACACATTTACTTCATTGTTTGCTGTGATCTCCGATGATCCTGACAGTATGAAAACATTCATTATGTGCTTTCGCAAAGAAGCACATCTGCAAGTTTTAATTATATTGGCAAAGTAAATTCACCTGTGATCCATGCACGAGGCTGTGATAAATACTCCATTCAAATCTTGAGACAAGCTAGATATGCCATGTAATCTTTTTTCCTGAACAAGAACAAATTAATAATTTTCCTCGATCATTAATGAACCGAAAAAAATGGCTTGGTTTGATTTGATTTCGAAAATGAAATTGTTTGATTTGGTTTAGAAATTTTTCAAACCGTTTAAAATGATTGAGTTTGAAAATAGTTCAAAAACCATCTAAACTGAACCGTAATCACCCTCGTTCAAAATGACAACCAAAGGGAAAGACACTTATTATGCAAAGTAAGACTAACCTTTGCACTTGATGCAGACTGAGGGCATGCTTGAGTAACTGGACCTTTAAGATGCCTAGTGTCCCAGAACTTAATAACACTGAAATCAAAGAGGCAATAGATCATCAATATCTCAAGATAGGAATAAACCAAATGATCTTATCATCTATATTTTCAAGCATTACAAAGGTTATCAGAACCTGTCAACTGCTCCAGCCGTAGCAACAGAAACTTCATCTTTAAGATAAAGAACAGATGTGATGCTCATGGATTCAGCCTGAAAGAACTGAAGGTACTTAGGGGAATAAATTTTTGAACAATAGAATAAAAAAATATTATCCAGCAACAGACCTTTCCACGCCTAAGCCTTCTTCGACCACAAGAAAGATGAGCCTGGTGAACAGTACTAATTGGCCTGATAAGAGAGAAAAACAAGTTTATTGTCATATTTAAAGTGTTCGAGATATATTCATCCATTTGATAATGGTGCAGAATCTTTGTTAGAATATTGTTCAATAACAGTTCTTGATATCAAATTGTATTCAAATGCCATCAACATTATGGCTCTTTCAAGAAACAGATAGAATAAATACTTAACACAATTCTATTGCCATAATGTATTCAACTGCTAAAGTGACTGCAGAAACTTACGATACGCAAAGCTTCTGGTAGGTATTGGAGCACCTTGTGTCCCACAGAGCAAACGACCCATCTCTTGAACCAGACGCAACAAGATCTGTTAAAAAAGTTTCATCAATCGTTTATACCAAGAAAATATTTGGCATATAAAAGTATGGTTCATCTTTCTCACCTATAACTGGGGTAAGAAAGGGAGAATTCTTCAAAAAAGATCAACCACACACAAAAATGATGATGATGATATAAGAAGAGAATCTTAAATCATAATCCTACCCTGATTGGTGGGATGAGAACTAATGGACTTCACGCTTCCAGTATGTCCCATTAATGCTCTGATGCATTTCTTTTCTTGCGTATCCCAAACCTTAATCTGTTCAACCAGCGATTAATGAGCAATCAGTTGTTGTCAAACTGAATTAAGCAATTCATTATATGCTTAGTACTTCATTTCTTTCTTTAAGTAATATCACATTTTTTAGGATTTAAAAGAAAACTTAAAATTGGAATTGCCATATAATACAAGATATCTTTTAAAACTCCTATTAAGTCAACTGTGAATGTGATCTAGGCAGTGGGAAAATTAAAATGTAATTTTCTTGAAGCAAGTTCACTCACACTTTGATCTCCTGAGGCTGTTAATAAATTTGTGTCCTCCTGAAGTAAATGGAATAAGTAAGTTATTGTGTTGTAAGCAATCTATACAGAATAAAATAATTCAGAACACCAACAATTTGCAATTACATTCATCAGTTCAAAATCTATTAGAATGTCCTACAATGTACGTGGAATGACCCTGTGATGATTTCAGATACACGAACGTAACAGACATTCTAGTTTCATATTAACTATGTTTATTTTCACCAAATTTTGATTATCAGTAGAAAATTTAGAAGTGGGGAAAGAAATTTGAAACCTACAAATGTTCAAGGCATTCCTTGAAAACGAAGACTATAACTCTGTAAGCCAACGAGTGGACGTGACATTAATTGAGAATAATAAAGGAAAGGATGTCTTAGATACTTGAGGAATATTTGTGTAGACCCTAGACTTTACAAGATTGAAGTAATCCCGATGGAATAGGTTTTCAGAATCGTCAGTAAACCAAATTTCATCACACAATTACTTCAATTTTTGGAAAACATTGAAATGTCGATCAGCATGTTCATGAGTGCAATTTATTTAAAATCAAATTGAAACAATTGAAAAAATACGCAGCTGAGAAATATAGGCACCTTGATCCAACAAATATCAAATATGGCATTATCGTGAGCAACCCACTCAGACACCTTGGCTTTTTCTGCAAATATGTTTTCAACCATGATTAGCACCTTGAACAGCGTATTAATGATCATAGTATGTGGAAAATTTAATTAACCTGCATTTTCTCCGTAATGTGAGGAATCCGGAAACTTCTGCCTTGTATTGTACAGTCCAATATAACCCCCTTCGTCGGTGAGAGCAAGAATGTGGGCATTTTTATTTGTCTGCAAGGCACAAGAAAAATGACTATGGAACATTTTTTCTTGGCTAAATTTAAACTCGATGTAATCAAACACTTCGACCCAATTTCACCATCCGAACTGGACTGAAATAATACCACTTTTCCCTTGAAAAATAGAGCCTTTCAGCAAAACTTGTGAAAATGGGTATTACCCATCCAATTCCAACACGGTTCAAAGTATCGAACTAATCAAAGCTCAACATGTATTTGAAAATTAGTCGTAAATAATGAAATTGACCTTGCAGAAAGACAGGGCCATTGGCGGCGACAGATCGCCGTCGTGTTCCACTGCAACAGACCCAATTGGAGCCAAATCTTGGGAATCGTTCCCCATATAATACGGTCGTTTTCTTACTGAATAAAACGAAGAAACTATTACACAAAGAAGTAGTAAAACAGCAGATACATGTTCTTCCAGATACTGATAAAAGTAAAGATACAGTACCTCGGAATCCATTGAGTTCTCTCGATTGGATATCTTTGAAGAAGGATTGCCGATTGAGAGACTCCATTTTCTGTTGTTCTTAGAGAGATAGATTGAGGTTTTGAGGTGGTGATTTCTGTGCGAGGGTTTAATTTGGCGGGGATGGAGGACTAATAGAAGCGGGAAACTTTAAAAATTTTGGTTTCAGTTTTTTTATCATTTTTATTTATCTCTTGGTGGTACTGTGTCCGATGGGATTTTATTTGTATGCGGAGCCCCCCCAAATATGTTTTATTATTATTATTATTGTAAGTTGTAACTAGTAAACTGTCCTCTGAAAAATCTGAAAAGTGTTCTACGTGCGTGCTACGGTTTTGGGTAGCATAACGACAAATATGCTATAGGGAAGTGCAAATGATGTGATGGAGGTAGGGAGGACGATGTAGAAGGAGGTGGGGCTGGACAAATGCGAAATCAAAAATGTCACTTGCTGAGAGTTTGAAACTAAATACTAATGTAGTTGTTCTTCGTCACACGAGAACTGTAGCTGCTTTGTCAAATAAGCTTGCTATTTCGTTCTTGGTTGAGATGTAGAGGAAATAGCGTTGCTTGAAGGCTTGTTATTTGTAGATTAGGTACAAAGATTAGAGTCGAACTTTAACTTTCCACCAAATGCACATGTAATTGATATAGTATCTCTATTATGTAATGTGAGTAATATTTTTGTCACATTATCTCATGAAGAGAACATAGCAATATAAATACTTGTTCAATAGATGAATTTATTAGGTGGATTGATTGTTTGTTCCTTTCGAGTCGCTGGCCTAAATGAATCAAGTTAGTTGTTTGGTTGTCAAAAAAATCAATAACCCACCGTGAACTCCCCCGCTTGCACTTTTTGGTGCGAGACTTAAAAGAATTCTCTGAAAATCAAAATAAAGAAGGGCAGGCGCCCTCACAAGAGCATCCCTTTTTCTCACTCAAATAGATAAGAAGGAGCCCCTATCAAGCAAAGGCCATAACCAGCCTTTGTGTTTATGTACTTGAAACTTTTTGTTTCAGAGATCCTGCATCATCACAAGTTCTTGCAAAAAGGAAGAAAAGCCAGCCCTGCCGACTAAAAAATTCTAAAGGTTACAAAAACACGTACAGATGATTGCAGAGAGGGAATAGAAACTGTCGAGCCAAACACATAGCTGAGTTGAATGTGAATAACCATTCTTTACTCCAATGTTTGTGAGCTCCGACTTTATTCCCTGCAAAATTTCAGACTCACGATCCACGATTAGGGTTGTCAACGAGCCGAAATTCGAAACTCAGGCTCGGGACCTGACGAGCCGAGCAGAGCCGGATTTTTTTTTTTTTTTAGTTAGTGACAAATCCAAATATTTTTTAAAGAATTTAAAGTTGTGTAATTTATACAAATTATAAATTAAATAAAAGTTACAACCCCCCCTTTTGCGGACTTGAGACCAACTACAATCAACGTATGTTGAGTTAAAATTGTACACGAATAAAATAAATTTTAAAATTATATATATTTTTAAAACTAATCAATTTTAAAACTTACAATATCTTATCAAAATTTTACATTATATTTATAACAAAAATATATATTTGTTTCAACCAAATTTGAATTTCGACAAGATTTAATACTCTAAAAAAATTTTAAAAAAAGCCACGCGTCAAGGCAGCTACCTTGTGTCGAGCAGCTGCCTTGCAGCTTGCTTTGACTTTCCAATTTTATTTTTTATTTACTTGTTTTATTTTAAATTTTTTTTTTGGCTCGTCGAGCCATGTGGGATGGCTTGGGCTAGAGTCGACTCCTCAAAATAGGGTCCGAGCCATGAGCTGTCCGAACCGATGAGCCAAATTGCCACCCCTATCCACGACTATGTTTGCAAATGTGTCTTGAACTATTTCACCAAGAAATGTGTTTGGATTTGCAATCTTTAGCCCCCGTTTGACAATCACTTTTTTCAAACTCTTTTTTTACACGATTATTTCCAATCACACATTTACATCAAAAAATAGTTTGCAAAATTGAGATCAAAACTGTAATTTTCTCTATTTTACAGCTAAGTTCGAAATAATAATCTAGAAAATGATTAATTTCCGGAATAGTAAGTTTTATTAATGCAGAAATAATTTTTCAAAACAACCAATTTTAATGCCGTTGTTAAACCAAGAAATATAT